>JBBPKJ010000010.1:0-109350 GCA_038089195.1 Brasilioporus rufonigricans | reverse complement strand
TCACCTAACTAGCCATAGTTACTTCCCTCAATACCTTGTAACCTTAGCCCTAGATCCATTGACCTTGAGCTCCTCTTGATTATAAACCTTTTCTATCAAGACTCCTTGCTACTCTTGAGTGCGAGATACCACCGAACCTTTGAACCCTTGATCACATACTTGCCTAGACCAAGTACTTAACCTCTGTTCGTCCATCAACAGAGTTCCTCAATTCCAGGTCTTTCAAGGCTATGTCTACTTTTGAGTAGCCATAACAAAAGATCTAGACTATCCCCTTGAACAACTGCTCTTTAGCCAGTCACCATTCCACCTCAAACCCCAACACTGAACCCTAGAATCTGGACCCTTCATGCCCAGCAAGGACCACCACCCCAAGAATCCTCTGAATCCAGCAAAAAAGAAGACACCTCTAGCTCTTCTAACCCAGATGTTACTATCCACTCTCCCACTGAACAAACCATCAACCAGGATTTAGCTCACCAGCTATCCACAGCAGCTACTATCCCCAGAAATCCCATGCCACCATCACCAACCCCAGTCCAATGACAACCATTGTTCCAACTTCCCCCTCGATCACCTAGCCCTACTATGTCAACTAAACTCACTGAACTCCATCTCAATACCCCTGAGGTCTTCAATGGAGACTTTACCAAAGCAGAACAATGGCTGAGCTCTGTTGCATTCTATCTCCATGTCAATGCAGCCATCTACAACACAGACAAAAAGAAAGTCACCTTTGCCCTCTCTTTTATGACCAAAGGACCAGCCCTTACCTGTGCAACTACCTACAGAGCTGCTGCCATCACCAGTGGAGTAGTAACCTCCCTAAAGTATACAAACTTTGTAATCAAATTCAAAAAGGCATTCCATCATCATAACGTCAAGACAAGCTTGACCGCATGGGTAGCTACTACCTGAATGTTTAGAAAAAGCAAGGATGTATACTTGCCTACCCTCGCAGAATATACCACCCAGTTCCAGAACCACATTGTTCTAGTGAACCTCCAGTTATAGAACAACATCCTAATTGAATACTTCTCCACAGGAATTTCATCCTGGATCATGACTCATATCTATTCCATGGATATCATACCAACAACTGCTGCTGAATGGTACAACAGAGCTATGCTTTTCTGGGAAAAACATCTCTGAGCCAAGGAAATTGCTAGATGAAACCACCAACCAAACAAACCTTTCTATTCACACCAACTGAACCACCAAATTGAAAAAGATCTGAATGCCATGGACATAGATGTAATGCAGTTACGAAAACTTTCTGACAAGGAATGTGAGGAATGTAGGAAGAAAGGACTTTGTTTCTGATGCAGGCAACCCAGACACCAAAACTTCAAATGCCCCCTAAACCAGAAAAAGGTAGCCAAAGTAGAAGAAGATGTCCTGAAGCTAGTTGAACTGGATGATGAAGAAGAAGAAGCCAGCATCAGAAAAGTCAAGTTTTCTCTCTCTATGAAGGATTTTTAAAATGGGGACCTCGATTGACACAATTGTTCCCTAAGGGTACCAATGTAATAGTCATAATGAGATCGAATTCTGTGCAAATTCCCCTAGAACTCATCATCCCTAGTACCCTAAAAACCATCAAAACCACCACCCTAGTCGATAGTGGAGCAGATATCAACTGCCTAGATTGGCAGTTCATACAAAAACACTGATTACCAACCACTTGACTTGCTCAACCTGTCCCCATATGAAATGTTGACTCCTCAATCAACTCCTCTGGGAAAATTCTTTTTACCACAGAACTCTTCTTCTCCATTGAAGGAATTGCCCAGAAGGCAACATTCTATATCATGAACTGCGGAAGTCAAAACACTATCCTAGGCCTCCTTTGGCTAAAAGAGGCCAACCCTACCATTGATTGGAAACTGCAACAGTTATCCATCTTCAAGTCCATCAACAAATCCTCTGAACTTTACCAGCTCCATACCAATGCCCAGAATAAACAAAAAAACAAGATCTGCCCACCAGCAAAACCTCCTCACCATGTCATGGTAAATCAGGTGGAAGACACCCAACTTTTTGATTACCTGTCAGAAAACAACACTGCTGCCCAGTTCAAAAGTCCAGAAAACTTCATCCTCCATGCCAAACAAAATCGAATTCTGAATCTAGTTATGACTTTCAGATCCAAGTTTGCACCTTTAGGATCTCCAATAGTACAAAAGCTAACTATGGCAATGGAACTCACCATAAACACCAAACTCTCCAAGCCAAAAGCAGTCCTTCCACCCGAATACCAAGAATTCACCGAAGTCTTCTCCAAAGAAGCAACAGATCATATTTCCCCTTCCAGACCCTACAACCACACTATCCAGCTAGATGAATCCTTCATATAAAAGATAGGAAAGCTTTATCCTCTCACCACTGATGAGCGAAAAGCCACCAAAGAATTCATTGAAGAAAACTTAGCTTCTCATAAAATTCGACCCTCGCAATCTCTCCAAGCCTCTCCCTTCTTCTTTGTCAAGAAGAAGGATTGACAACTACACTCCTGTCAAGACTACAGATACCTAAATGAACATACTATCCATGATGCATACCCCCTGCCACTTATCTCTGACCTCATCGATAAACTTAAGGATGCTAAAGTCTTCACTAAGTTCAATGTTAGATGTGGATATAACAATGTATGCATCAAGA
The DNA here is from genome assembly GCA_038089195.1 of Brasilioporus rufonigricans. Classification (NCBI taxonomy): domain Eukaryota; kingdom Fungi; phylum Basidiomycota; class Agaricomycetes; order Boletales; family Boletaceae; genus Brasilioporus; species Brasilioporus rufonigricans. The sequence goes on along the minus strand of JBBPKJ010000010.1, from coordinate 106,689 downwards.
ATGGTGACCAGTGGAAAGCTGCCTTTATCACCCACAAAGGACTCTTTGAACCTCTTGTCATGTTCTTTGGCCTGTCCAACTCCCCAGCAATATTTCAGTGGTTCATGAACGACTCCTTCCAAGACATGATTGCTGAAGGATGGTTGGTCATCTATATGGACGACCTCCTCATTTTCTTCCCAGACAAGAAGACGCACAAAGAATGGACCAAACAAGTCCTCCAGAGGATGCAGGAATTAGACCTCCATCTTAAATTAGAAAAATGCTCCTTCACCACTAAAAAGGTGGAATATCTTGGTATGATTGTCAAACCTGGACAAATCGCCATGGACCCTGTCAATGTTATGATTACTCTTTTCTCCCTTATCTTTCCGTGTCCTTATCCTTGGCTAAGTACTTTATTTCGCACATTCAAGTCATGCTTTCTCTCTTAGTCAAGTTGTCTTACTAATTGGCCAATTATTCTATTCTATTTAGTCATCAATTATTCATCGCTGACTCAACATGCTTATTCATCACTTACCAATATGCTTGCCCTTAACCAATACTTAGGGTATATAAACCTTTGTATGATACCCTGTAACTCTAGTGTAGATCTCCTCAAATCATCATCCCCTTGGATAAGAGACTCCTCTCTACTCTTGAGTGAGAGCTATCATCGAACCCTTTGAACCCTTGATCATGTACTTGTCTAGACCAAGTACTCTCCAGTATTAATTGCAGCTGGAATCCTTGAACAAAGAACCCCGATCTATCGAGGCTATGTCTACCTCCAGGTAGTTGTAACAACCTCATCTTTTCCCAGAAGGACCTCCCAGACACCTATGGAAAATGGGTTAAGGATGCAAAAAATTTCACTGAACATCTCAAAATGGATAACAACATCCTGAAAGGAGATGACCACTCCTTTGCCTCCTTTTCTTCTCCTCATACCAGAGATCCAAATGCTATGGATATTGAGGCCCTCCAGCTCTTCCCAGTAGAAAAGGCATGCTGCCTACACAACCACCTCTGTTTCATCTGTAAAAAACAAGGGTGTTCAACCCATAACCATGAAAATTACCCAACTTGGAACACCTCTAGATGCTCCCCTCCTTGGATCCCCTCCACTCCTAGAATTCAAGTGGTGGAAACCACTCAACCTTGTAAGCTTGCACAGTATGTGTGTGGTTTAAATGCTAAAGGGAAAGACCCCCAACAAATCCTACAAGTCCTCCAAGCTTGCTTCAATGAAGGAGTTGAAGAAAATGAAGAAGTCCAATCAGCTACTGTGGTAGAAGATAAGGATTTTTAAAGCAGAAGGATGCTTCAACATCTCCCCTTCCCCATTCCATAGCTCCTATACTTCTAGCTCAACCATTTGAAAGAACAATATGAATCTGTTTGTCCCTCTCTCATGGAGCAAAAACTGTCAACACCTCTGCCCTTATAGACTGTGGGGCAACCAGAAACTTCATTGACCAATCACTTGTCCATCAACTAGCCCTACCTACTCAGCCCCTCTCTAAACCTGTTAAACCATACAATGTGGATGGAACCAAAAACCAATCTGGGTCCATCAGAACAAAGACCTCTGACCTCCTTCTCTTCTCTGACCATAAGGAAACCCTTGACCTTATGGTAGTTGGTTGCAGAAGATCCCATGTTATCCTAGGGATGCCTTGGCTCTGATCTCAGAACCCCAAAATTGACTGGGTAGCAGGAACACTGTCCCTCCCTGATCCCTCTTGTCCCACTCAAAAGACCTTTGACACAGTCCCCACCAGATATCTGATGCAATGGCTCAGAGCCAATCCAGACAAAAAGATTTCCTCTCAACTAAAGAAAAGGGAAGCCTGGCTAAAAGGAGAGTTCATCCACAAAACCACCCTTTCCACCAAAATTGCCAGCCATGCCAAAGTTGATAAAAAATCTTTCCCTATGGTCTTCTCATCCTCTGCTGACATCTTCACTGAAAAGACCCATGACCTCCTCCCCCCCTCTCAATCCTTCAACCATGCCATTGAATTGAAAAATTCATTCTCCCCTTGAGTCACTAAGGCTTACCCACTCAACCCCCAAGAACAAGAGGCATGTAAAATGTTTGTCAAAGAACATCTGAAGACCAGTTGCATCATACCTTCCAAATCCCCCCAAGCATCTCCTTTCTTCTTTGTCCCAAAAAAGGATGGCTCCCTCCATCCTTGCCAGGACTATCAAGAACACCTATCCCTTGCCACTCATTTCTGACCTTGTTGACAAACTAAAGAACTCAACCATCTTTACCAAATTTGATGTTCAATGGGGCTACAACAATATTCATATCTGCCTGGAAAACACTTGGAAAGCAGCCTTCATTACCCCCCTTGGGTTATTTGAACCTACTGTTATGTTCTTTGGCCTCTGCAATTCCACAGCTACCTTTGAAGCATTCATGAACCACTCATTTCATGATCTCATCACTGAAAAATGGTTAGTGATCTGGATGACATTCTCATTCATTCCTCTGACCTTTCCCCTCATCATGACTACACTAAGAAAGTCTTAGAACACCTTCATGATCTCCACCTCTCTCTAAAACTGTCCAAGTGTACCTTTGATGTCCCAGAAGTAGAATACCTAGGAATGATCATTGGCAGTGGTAATGCCAAAATGGACCCAGCAAAGCTCTCCACCATCACCAGGTGGAATCCTCCCTCTAATATGAAGGGAGTTCATTCATTTATAGGGTTTTGTACCACAAGTTTGTCCCCAACTTTTCCCTCATCACTGCTCCTTTCTATCTTCTCACCAAGACTAAGCAGCCCTGGACCTGGGGACCTGATCAAGAACTCATCTTTCACTCCCTCCAAAAAACTTTCATTGCAGAATCTGACCTCCTCCTAGACATCTCAAAGCTGTTCATCTTAATGTCTGATGCATCTCTCACAGCAGTGGGTGCTGTATTAATGCAGCTGGATGCCAACAGCAACCTCCACCCCTGTGCATATTTTCTAAGACATTAGATTCAGCAGAATGAAACTACAATATCTATGATCAAGAACTCCTTGCCACCATCCTCACACTGGAAGAATGGTGCCACTACCTCCAGGATACTGGACACCCTGTCACTATCATCACTGACCATAAGAATTTGTCATATATGCAAGCTCCCCAGAAACTATCTTGTTAACAGGCAAGGTGCCCTCCAATCAAAGTTAACCTGCTCCTTCTTGACTGGCTCTATGATGGCCAGAACCTGTACTTCAAGAATCACCTATATGTTCCTGAACCCACACAACAGGACCTTGTCTCCTCCCTACATTCCCTGCCCACTGGTGGTCATGAAGGTGTCTTTCAAACTCAACAGTGCCTCCAACAGGATTACTGGTGGCCTGGCATGGGCACCTATATATGTGGATACATCTCTGGCTGTGCTGTTTGCCAAACTAACAAGATGAACACCCACTCCTCTGCCCCTCCCCTGTCACCTCTCCCTTCCTCCACTACCCACCCCTTTCAACAGATCTTGATGGACCTGATCTCTGGCCTTCCTGCTGTTAAGGGTTTTGATTCTGTGTTGGTCATGGTCAACCATGGCCTTACAAAGGGGATAATTTTCCTTCCTTGCTCAAAGTCTATCAATGCTGTGGGCATAGCAGACCTATTCTTCAGATCCATATTTCCTCACTTCAGCCTACATAATGTCTGCATCTCAGACAGAGGCCCCCAGTTCACCTCTGCATTCACCAGGGAACTTGCCCACATCCTCTTCTATGATGTAAAACTCTCCTCTGTCTATCACCCTCAAACTGATGGAGAGACAAAATGTGTTAACCAAGAATTAGAAACCTATCTTCACATCTTCTGCCAAGAAAGATCCCACCAATGGATAGATCTCCTCCCCATGGCTAAATTCTCTCACAACTTCACCATCCACTGTAATATTGAAGGGCACTTCTTGTGCTTGGAACAATACTTCTTGGACTCTAGGAGGTACTCATGAAGAGACACAACATCTAGAGAGCAAGGATTCAAGGGATATCACACTGGGAGAGCAAAGTAGTGCATTGGATAAACATAGAACTAGCTAAAGATACATCAAGCAGCTAGCTAGTTCTTATAAGGTCAAATGTTATTAGTTACAAACAATAACAAAGTGCAAAGGGACATGTCATCACCACATGGACCAACAAGATAAAAGAGGTGAGCTAAGCAGGAATCCAGGAATCAAACCTGGAAGATAAAGGCATAGTCAAACAGGAAAAGTTCTGAGATAAGATACTGGAGAGAATAGATCACACAACACTACAAGAGAAGTGTTGTAGGAGAGGCAAGTCAAAATTGCAGAAGAGATCAAAAAAGAGGGGTGACAAAGACATCATTAGGATATAGTATTCCAAGGAAGGAGAAGAAGCTACTATGAGGAAATGGAATAAGGTGATCATGTCAAAAGGATAAGAGGAACAACTGAGGAAGAAGACAGATAACTGTAACACCCACTCCTCCACCCACCAATCACCATTCCACCTTATGATGGGCTATCAACTCCACTCTTACCCACCAATAGGAAAGACCTTTCTCCCAGCCTTAGAAATTCACTTATCCATCATCTCCAAGGCACAAGATAAAGCATTGGCTGTGCATCAGAAGATCCAACAAATGATGAAAGAATGCATCACCTCCTCCTTCCACCCCTGGAAAACCAGTGATAAGGTTTGGCTAGAAACCACTGATCTCCACTTCCATTCCCCTTCCAAGTGTAATGTTGAAGAGCACTTCTATGCTCGAAATAAGGTTTCCTGAATGCCAGGAGGTACTCACAAAGAGACACAACATCTGGAGGACAAGGATTCACAGAGGATCGCACAAGAGGAGCAAAGTAGTGCACTGAGATTGTGTAGAACTAGCTAAAGAGTACATGTGGGGATCGAGCTAGTTAATATAGTACAATAGAAGTGGAGATGGAATAAAGGATAAATAGAGGTAAATGAGGACCTGCCTGCACTCAGACCAAAACAGCAAAGAGTGAATTAACTAAGCAAGAAGACTGGAATTGAACCAGCAAGAGTAAGGGCTTAGCTAGGGTTATGAAGAGATTGGAACACACAACACTATGAAAGAAGTGTTGTAGGAGTGGTTAGTCTGGAGTGGAGAGTTATTCAAGAGGATAAACCATCACATCATCAGGAAAGAAAGTGGTAAGAAACAGAGAGTAGGATTTGTAAGGAAACGGAGCTATGTGGGTGAACTGAAATGTAATGAGGAAAAGACCTGCACAAAGGTGGTTTACTATAACATTACCCCCTTCATAATTGGAACCCTGAGCCAAGTTCATTAAGTTCTGTCTGGGCCATCTGCATCGCCATTCAAGACCACATCATTGTCATCACCATCCCTGCTGCAGCAATCATCAGCAATGTGCCCAAGGTCATCACAGATGGAGCATTGGTGATGGGGGCAGTAATGATCTCCATGTCCTCAGTGAAGGCAAGCCTTCCATTGCTTGCAGATATAGGAGTAGGGGAGATGTCCAGGGGTGGGGCAGCAACAGTAGGGGCATTTGAACTTGGGGCAGTCATGTTTCCAATGTCCTGGTCATCCACAGTGATAACAATCTCTGATGGGTTTGCAGAGGGAGCTGGGGGAGATATGAAACAGGAGGAGGGTAGGTAGATGCAAGGAGAGGACTGCACTGTGTTGGGTTGGCCAATAGAGGGTTTGAAAGGAAGGGTCCTCAGGTGATGGGGCATCAGAAAGGAGAAGACAAGTTCATTCGTCGTCATCCACAGGTGGGGTATGGAGGTGAATGGCAAGCGGCACAGGGGAGGAAGTCTGGTGGGCAAGCACAACATCAGCCTCTTCTAGGGTCACCTCAGGAGGGGGGGGTGGCAGAGGTTGGACATCTTGTTCAAGGTAGTGGTCTCTTTCTGAGGTAGAAAGGAAAAGGCAGATGGGGTGGAAGGTATTGTAAAGTTCTATGGGATTTAAGGCAGAAACATACTGATCAAAACCTAAGAGATCAAGATGGTCAAGCACAGCAAAAGGTCCAGCAGCTAATGCTAAAGTGGAGAAGGTGAGGAAATCATGGGGTAGGTCACTTGGTTGAAGGTGACAGTGAAGGTTTAACAGGCTATGAGAATAATGGAATGAGTGTATAGTGGAATAAAGTAAGGAGTTTGACTGGTAGGAAAGAAGACGTTCTATTTGGAATAAGATTTGGGATTTCATGAGGATAAGAGCATATAGGGTGTGATGTTGGAGGAGGGGAAGTAGTTGGGGTTGAACTTGGCAGAGCACAAAGAGCAGGAGGGTTTCTTGAGTGGATGGGATGGACATGTCAGGCAAAGAGTCGATGGAGGATGGACTGTGAGGTGATACTGGAGATGGTGGCAAGGAGGACAGAGAGTAGGATGATGAAGGTGGTGACGAGAGAGACTATAAGGATCCAGAAGGGGAGAGTGATGTGGTTCATTGGAGATGCCTAGTTACCTTGTATTCTTTTAATAGTGCAGTGGCATTTCCAAGATTCATCTCCAGTTCCCAGGTGTTCTCTGATGTGGCATAGCCCTTTCATTTGATGAGGTATTTCCATCATCTTCCTATCCCATGATGGACAATGATGGCCTCAACCTCATATTGTTCTTCTTCATTGATGATGTCAGGAGAGGGATGGGGTGGGGATGAGCCATGTTTAGGAGTAGTTCAGTAGGAGGAGAGTTTGGATGCATGGAACACATTATGGATCTTCCAAGTGGGAGGGAATTTGAGGTGGTAAGCAAGGTTGGATAGGATTTGGGTGATTTCAAATGGACCTATTCCTTTGGGGCTAATTTTCTAGAGGGGTAAGGGATGCAGAGATTGGTGGCTTCCAACCAGACCTTGTCTCCTGCTTCCTAGGGGTGAAAGGTTGAGGCAATGTGTTCTTTCATCAGTAGTTGGATCTTCTGATGTGCAGCCAGGGCTTCATCTTGTGCCTTGGAGATGAGGGATAAGTGGGTTTCTAGGGTGGGGAGAAAGGTCTTTCCCAAGGGGGGGTAGGCATGGGGTTGGTAGCCCATCATGAGTTGGAATGGTGATTGGTGGGTCGAGGAGTGGGTGGTGGAGTTATGAGAGAATTCAGCCATAGGGAGGAGATCTACCCATTGGTTGGGTCATCCTTGGCAGAAGATACAGAGATAGGTTTCTAGTTCTTGATTGACACATTCAGTTTCTCCATCAGTCTGGGGGTGGTAGGTGGAGGAAAGTTTTACATCATAGGATAGGATGTGAGCAAGCTCTCTTGCAAATGTGAAGGCAAATTGGGGGCCCCTGTCAGAGATACAAGTGTCATGTAGGCCGAAATGAGGAAATATGTGTCAGAAGAAGAGATCTGCGATGCCAGCAGCATCTATAGATTTTGAGCAAGGGAGGAAAATTACCCCCTTTGTAAGGCCATGATTGATCATGACCAGCACAGAGTCCAGGCCCCAGACAGGGGAAAGACAAGAGATTAGATCCATAGAGATTTGTTGAAAGGGGCAAGAGGCAGAGGAGGGAAGGGGTGAGAGTGGGGGAACAGTGGGATAAGTGTTAATTTTATTGGCTTGGCAAGTGGTGCATCCAGCGATATAGTGGCATATATAGGTGTCCATGCCAGGCCACCAGTAGTCCTGCTGGAGTCATTGTTGGGTGTAGAAAATGCCTTTGTGGCCACCAGCAGCAGAGAAGTGGAGGGAAGAGATGAGGTCATGTTAGGCAGCATCTGGGACATAGAGGCAACCTTTGAAGTATAGGTTCAGGCCATCATAGAACCAGTCAGAGGGGAGAGAATTGCGAAACAAGGATGTGTGATCAGCAACTGCATCAAGGGCCCACTTGACAAGGGGATCAGAGGAGGAAGAGCAGGCCAACTTAGATTGGAGGGCTGTGTCAAGAGCACAGATGACTGCATGGTCAGGGAGGATTGTTGCCTCAATGTTGTTGAAGAAGGTGTCTACCTCATCCTTCCGAGACAAGGCGTTCACTGGGGCCATTTTGGAACCTGGGGTGACATCCCAGATGATGTCAAAGTCTTGAAGGAATATACTCCACCATGCCTGTCAGCGGGACAGCTTCTGGGGAGCTCACATATAGGACAGATTTTTGTGGTTGGTGACAATCGTAACCAGATAACCTGTACCTTGAAGGTAATGTCACCATTTGTCCAGGGCAAGGATGGTGGCAAGGAGCTCTCAGTCATAAATGTTGTAGTTGCGTTCAGCAGAGCCCAGAGTCTTAGAGAAGTACGCACAGGGGTGGAGGTCGCCATTGGCATCTGGCTACATCAGTACAGCATCCATCACTGTAAGTGAAGCGTCTAACATGAGGGTAAACGGTTTCGAGACATCAGGAAGAAGAAGGACAGGAGCAGCTGTAAAGATCTTTTGGAGAGAGCAAAAGGTGAATTCTTGGTCGGAGCCCCATAGCCAGGGCTGTTTGGCAGTGGTCAAGAGATGAAGAGGGGCAATGTTGGAGAAGTTGGGAATAAACTTGCAATAAAAGTTACAGAAGCCTATGAAGGAGCAAACTCCTTTTATGTTGAAGGGAGGGTTCCACTTCATTATGGCAGAGAGTTTGACAGGGTCCATCTTGGCACTGCCACTACCTACTATCATTCCTAGGTATTCCACCTCAGAAACATCAAAGGTACATTTAGAGAGTTTTAACAAGAGATGGAGGTCGTGAAGACACTCTAAGACCTTTTTTATATGGTTATGATGGATGGAGAGGTCAGAAGAGTGGATGAGTGTGTTGTCCATATAGATCACCAGCCATCCTTCAGCTATGAGGTCATGGAAGGAGTGGTTCATAAATGCTTGGAATGTTGTGGGTGAGTTACAAAGTCCAAAGAACATAATGGTGGGTTTGAACAATCCCAGGGGGTTGATGAAGGCCACCTTCCATGTGTCTTCAGGATGGATATGGATATTGTTATAGCCCCATTGAACATCAAACTTGGTGAAGATGGTTGAATTCCTTAGTTTATTGATGAGATCAGAGATGAGGGGTAGGGGGTACATGTTTTTGACTGTGTGCTCATTCAGATAGCAGTAATCCTGACAAGGACAGAGCAAGCCATCTTTCTTTGGAATGAAGAAAAAGGGGGAAGCTTGTGGAGATTTTGAAGGGACGATGTGGCCAGTTTTCAGATGTTCTTCAATGAATATCTTGCAGGCCTCTTGTTCCTGGGAGTTAAGAGGATAGGTCTTAGCTACTTGAGGAGAGAAGGAGTTCTTCAGTTCTATAGCATGGTTGAAGGGGCATGGGGGTGGAAGGAGGTCATGAGTCTTTTCTGCAAAGACATTGGCAAAGAAGGAGAAGACAGCAGGGAGGGATTTCTGGTCCATCTCAGCCTGGCTGGCAAGTTCAGTGGAGAGAGTTGTCTTATGAATGGACTCTCCTTTCAGCCATGTCTCTCTCCTTCTCAGTTGAGAGGTGATCTTCTTATCTGGGTCAACTCCCAACCAGCACATCAGGTATCTAGTGGAGATAGTGTCAAAGGGTTTTCATGAAGGGCAAGAGGGGTCAGGGAGAGAGAAGGTCCCTAAGGTCCAGTTGATCTTGGGGTTGTGAGAATATAGCCAGGGCATCCCTAGGATCACTTGGGAGCATCCACAGTTTACTATCATTAGGTCAATCATTTCTTCATGATTGGGGAAGGTTAACTGGACAGAGGCCTTGGCCTTGATGGATCCGGATTGATTTTCTGTTCCATCTATGTTAAATGCTGCTATTGGTCTATGGAAAGGTCAAGTGGGCAAGGATAGTCATTGGATGAGGGTTTGATTGATAAAGTTTCCAGTGGCTCCACAATCAATCAAAGTGCTGGTGTCAACAGTTTTTGCTCCATGGGAAATAGTTAAACAGACTTGAATTGTATTTTCAGATGGTTCAGCTAAAAGTATGGGGGCTATGACATGGGGAAGGGGAGATGTCAAGACATCCTTCCTCTTTAAAAATCCTCATCGATTGTGGTAATGGACCAGACTTCTTTGGTTGTTCCTTCTTCTGCTTCATCAAAACAAGCATGGAGGGCTTGCAAGATCTGTTGGGGGTCCTTCCCTTTAGCCTTCAGGCCATGCACATACTGTGCAAGTTCAGAGGGTTGGGTGGTTTCAATAGCTTGGATCCTAGAGGTGGATGAGATGGAAGGGGGGCATCTTCCTCAAGGTTGGCTCAGTCAGTCAGGATGGTTGTGAGTAGAACATCCTGCCTTCTTACAAATAAAACAAAGGTGGTCACATAGACAGTGTGCTTTTTCTATGGGAAACAGATTCAGAGCATCTATGTCCATGGAGTTGGTATCTCTGGTACAAGGAGAAGTGCAAGATGAAGAGGGAAAGGGGTGGTCATCCCCTTTCAGAATGTTGTTGTCCATTTCTAGATGTTTGGTAAACTTCTTCATGTCACTGACCCACTTATCATAGGTATTAGGGAGGTCTTTCTGCAAGAAGACAAGATGATGAAGAGGAGGATATAGCCCTTTGGCAAACTTCTGGCAGATGGTTTCTTTGTCTTCAAGGTGGGAATGGAGAACAGCAGTGGAGAAGTTTTGAACATACATAGTCCTGGAGTTTATAGTCATCAATAATCCTAGGATCTCTTTTGTTTTGGATGACCTCTTGCTGAAAGGTATCAAGAGTCTGTCTGGCTGTCCCTTGAATGTCATAAGGGACAAAAATGGAAGTGAAGTCTTCAACTACTTTGTTGAAGGTCTTGTCTTCTTTCTTGATTGTGGGGTCTTGTAGCAGGTGGTACCATTTTTTGGCAAAGTGGACACCAGATCCTCCTCTCATCTTGTTGAGGATATAGATTTTTGGGGGGTCCAATGAGAAGATAGAGTTGTTGGCCTCAAAGTGGCCTTTCATGGCACTGATCCACCATGCTGCTTTCTCAGATTCACCAGAGAAATTGGCAGGAAGGGTGGACTTTAATTCAATGGGCTTTGGGGTGGTAGTCATGGCAACTGGCAAGGATAGGTGACTTGGAAGGGTGACTGGGATAGGAGAAACGATCCCTGGGTTATAGACAGTGGTGGTGGACAAGGGCAGGGTGTCAGAGAGATCTTTGATCTCAATATTTGAGTCTTTTGTGGCAGGAAAAGGGTCAGCAGTGGAGGCAGGTGATTGGCTGGCAAGGAGGGTTCTCAGGGCCCTAGAGGCATGGACAGAGCAAGGGGTGGGAGTGGGATTGGAGGATGACCCAGCAATCCTTCATCTGGAGTTGGATTGGTCAGCTATGGTGACTTACTTCTCAAGGGAAGAGTCAGAGGGATAAGCTAGTTCTTTTGTAATGTTGAAGAGCACTTCTATGCTCGAAATAAGGTTTCCTGAACGCCAGGATGTACTCACAAAGAGACACAATGTCTGGAGGACAAGGATTCACAGAGGATCACACAAAAGGAGCAAAGTAGTGTGCTGAGATTGCATAGAACTAGTTAAAGAGTACATGTGGGGATCAAGCTAGTTAATATAGTACAATAGAAGCGGAGATGGAATAAAGGGTAAACAGAGGTAAACAAGGACCTGCCTGCACTTGGACCAAGACAGCAAAAAGTGAATTAACTAAGCAAGAAGACTGGAATCTAATCAGCAAGAGTAAGGGCTTAGCGAGGGTTATGAAGAGATTGGATCACACAACACTATGAGAGAAGTGTTGTAGGAGTGGTTAGTCTGGAGTGGAGAGTTATTCGAGAGGATAAACCATCACATCATCAGGAAAAAAAGTGGTAAGAAACAAAGAGTAGGATTTATAAGGAAACAGAGTTATGTGGGTGAACCAAAAGATAATGAGGAAAAGACCTGCACAAAGGTGGTTTACCGTAACACCAAGAAGTTACTCCCAAAAAGAGTAGAACCATTCAAAATCACCCAAGTTCTCTCCAATCTTGCATTCCATCTCAAAACTTCCTCCCTCCTGGAAATGTCATGACATATTCCATGCATCCAAGCTCTCTTCTTATGGAACTATCCCTGAGCATGAACCAGACTTCCCCTCTCCCCCCCCAGAAATAGTCAATGATGAAGAACAGTACAAAGTCAAGGCCATTCTTGCCCATTGTGCAATAGGAAGACAATGGAAATACTTCATCAAATGACAAGGTTATACCCCATCTGAGAATACATGGGAACCCAAATCAAACCTTACCAACACCCAGGAACTATTAAATGAGTATAAGCTATCCCTGAACACCTAATGGACTGCTTTCCCATCCACTTCTGGATTGGATTTGCCTTTATCTGTGCCATCCTTCTCTTTGTCACATCAGCCCTCCTTACCACTCATCATCATCCTTCCCACCACCATCACCACTTCCTGCCATAGCTGGATCCACCCCTTCCCTCATCAATCATCTCCAAACCCCCCCTCTCAACAAATATGACCAAACTACCCTCTTACCCCTCAATGTCCCTTCTGAGGATGACCCATTATTTCAAGAGATCTACTTGTGTACACAGCAGACTCATCCTCTTCTCTCCATTTCCTACTCTCCCCCCTGCCCACTTTTCCCCAGCCTCTTCAAAATGACCCAGAGGGGACTGCTTTGAATGTGGATGATCCAGACACTGGAAACATGACTACATGGCCTATTCCTGCTCCTACTGTTGCTGCCCTGCCCCTGGGCACCTCCCCTTCAGCTATATCCACAAACAATGCAAGGCATGCCTTCAATGGGGCCATGGAGATCATTACTGCCCCCAGACACTGTGGACTTTGCAATATCCTTGGGCACCTCACTGACAATTGCTGCAACAGGGATGACAATGATGATGATGTTATCTCCAATGGTGATGCAGATGGACCAGATCACACTTAGGCAACTTGAACCAGGGTTTCAAGTCTATGAAGGGGGTAATGTTACAGTTATTCATCTTCAGTCTAGTCTTTTTCTCATTATCTTCTGCTACAATCACTCATTTCTGATTGCCTTCTCCTTTTTCTTCTATTTCCTTATTGTTTTCTATTCTAATGATATCATGGTTTATTCATTCAACTGATTATCTCCTTGGACAACTCCTCCTACAGCATTTCTCCCACAACATTGTGTTTCCTGATCTCTCCATCTTGGCTAAGCCCTTTATCTTGCAGGTTCAATTTCTATGTTTCCACTTAGTCAATCTTCTTTACTTCATCTTGGTCAGTGCAGTGACAGTGCCCCAATTGTTCTTCACTCTTCCATGTAGTTCTAGACTTGCCCTGAACTTCTTTAATGATGTATATAAGACTAGCTAAGACTTCTTGTATCTTTAGCTAGTTCTACATTTATACAATGCACTACTTTGCTCACTCTATGTGATATCCACCAACCTCTTGCTCTCTAGACATTGTGTCTCTTCATGAGTACCTCCTAGAGTCCAAAAAGTATCATCTCAAGCACAGGAAGTGCCCCTTAACATTACAGGGAACATCCATACCCTTATCTGTTTTAGTCTATCCTTGTATTCTGATCCTTATTCATTGTTTGGTTACATGTTTGACACTTTCAACCCTTCTGCTTATTCATTACTTCATGTTCTTGTTCCTCTTCCATTACTCCATACCTTACTCTGTTCATATTTAAAGACACCACCTGTATCTGTTCCTGTAGCTCAAATATCAAATTGGACATGCTCCTATCCTTGTCTGACTCCTCCTCATCTCTGCTCCTCCTCCTGTCAGAGCATTGTCCCTCTGAAATACAAGAACATGGGCCTGCTCAAGGGCATGATATATACATTCTGCACCAACCTCCTCATTATGTCCTCCTCATCTCCAACACCTTCACTCTACTTCAGACTTCATGTTCACCTCTGTCACCTTTCCCTCTAACTCTGGTCAGACTTGGACCAGAGTTCCCAGTCTTAACAGTGGATAACCAGAACAGCTTGTATTTCAACTTAAGAACTAGCTACAGTGGCTTAAAAAACTGTTCCAATGTTTGCCTATTTTGCACTAAATGTGATGGTGTTCAATAATATCTAATTATTATCCAATACTATGAGTGTATAAAATGTAGTACCTGCTCTTGGGTTTCTACTGGTCCAAGATTCAAATCATTTGGTTATGTTTTGGTGAAATGGTAGCCATATCAAAATAACAACTCATTGGAATAGTTTTTTGACTTTGAATTTTCATTACATATATTGAACCCTGGTGTGTTGTGATATGATTACATACCTTAGGTAAGTAATATATTATATTACCCCTATGTCATTAATTAGCCTCCAATATATATAAACTCTACCATCATAAATAAATTTCCTTATTCTCGTCATGAAACATCTCTCTGCTGCTCAAAGAGATAACATCATCTCTCTTGCTTCTCTCAATCTTTCTTGTAAGAAAATTGCATCCCAAACTGGTCTAGAGAAGTCTACTGTGGCTAGAGTCCTTCAGGAAATCCAACCAGAGAAAGAAAACCATCATGGTGGTCATCCTTCAAAACTCTCTTCCACCAATAAATATGCTATTGTTAAGCAGATTCTTATTGGAAAGGCCAACAATGCAGTTCAGGCCACTCATTTCATCAATTCCATTGTCAGCACTCCTGTCTGCCCACAAACAGTCAGGAATGTCCTTAAAGAAGCCTCTCTAAAGGCTGTGGTGAAGAAGAAAAAACATTTTCTCTCTACTACTCATAAAAAAAGAAGAAGGGCCTTTGCTTTGAAGTACCAGCATTGGACTGTGGAGGACTGGAAGAGGGTAATTCAGTCAGATAAGACTAAAATCAACAGGATTGGGTCAGATGGACAAGAATATGTATGGAAAAAGAAGTGAGAGGGGATAATTTCCAAAGAGATCAAAGGTACAGTCAAGTTTGAAGGAGGATCACTCATGGTATGGGGCTGTATTGGATGGAATGGTGTGGGAGTTTTAAGTGAGGTTAAGAAAAAGATGGATGCTGAACAGTATGTGGCAATTTTGAAGGAAGGATTGTTGCAGAGCATAGAGGATTCTGGAATTCCTGCAGATGAAATCATCTTTCAGCAGGATAATGATCCCAAGCATACTTCTAGAAGAGCTCAAATCTGATTTGAGGAGCAAGATATCAAGCTTCTGGATTGGCCTGCTCAATCTTTAGACCTCAATCCCATTGAACACACTTGGAGTTACCTGAAAAGACATCTTTCAGACTATGAAAGGGCATCTACAGGAGTTTATGAATTATGGGATAGGGTGGTAAAAGAGTGGGGAAGAATTTCTGTGGAGGAGTGTCAGAAATGGATAGAAAGCATGCCTAGAAGGATTCAACCAGTTATCAAGGCCAAGGGAGATCATACCAAGTACTAAATATCATCTTTTGTATCAAGTCAAAAAACTATCCCAATGAATTGTCATTTTGATATGGCTGCTATTTCACCAAAACATAACCAAATGATTTGAATCTTGGATTGGTAGAAACCCAAGAGTAAGTACTACATTTTATACACTCATAGTGTTACAATTATCTATCTTCATCAAGGTCTCTTCCTTATTTGTTTTCATCATGACCATTCCTTTCTGTTCACCTATACCAAGTACTTCTCCTTCTTGATCATACTCTATCATGAGGATGCTCTCGTCACTCCTCTCTTCTTCAATTGACTTATACTCCTGAACTTTACCTCCTAATACACTTCTCTCTTAGTGTATCGTGCTCTGATCTCCTCATTGTTGCTAAGCTGTTTATTCTATAGGTTTGATTCCTGTGTTCTCACTTAGTCAACCTTCTTTCTCTTGGTCTGTGTGGTGATAGTATCTCTTCTTCCTTTTTATTCTATAACTTTCCATGCCTACCCTTATCTACTGTCCTCATGTATATTAGGATAGCTGAGGACATCTACACTCCTCAGCTAGTTCTACATTTATCTAATGCACTACTTGCTCACTCCATGCAATAATCCCTCTGTCTCTATTCTCTGGATGTTGAGTCTCTTCATGAATACCTCCTAGAGTTTAGGAAGCGTAAGTCTCAAGCACAGAAGTGCCCTCAACGTTACACATAGTATAGTATAATAATCAGGTGTTATTGAACACCATCATATTTAATACAAAACATGCAAACATTGGAACAGTTTTTTGAGCCACTGTAGCTCACCTCATGTACTCTCTAGCTAGTTCTATAATATTCAATCACACTACTTTGCTCATCCCATCATGTTCTCCTCTAAGAATCTTCTTCTTGGACATTGAGTCTCTTTGTGAGTACCTCCCAAGGTCAAAATAGTATAGGAAGTGTACAGTTGAGCACTGAAGTGTGACATAACATTACACTGGACTATAGAGAATTGGAAAAGGTTATATGGTCTGATGAGATCAAAATTAATTGCCTAGGATCAGATGGGAGGAAACAGGTGTGGAAAAAGCCAGGTGAAAGGCTTGATGATAGGCTGGTGGTGGGTACCATTAAGCATGATGGAGGTTCTATGATGATTTGGGGTTGTATGACTTGGAATGGAATTGGCTATGCTGCCAAGATAGATGGTAGAATGGATGATGATCTTTATCTTCAAATTTTAAAGAATGGATTGCTAGCAACCATGCAGTATCATGGTCTCAATTCTTCCAACACCATTTTTCAGCAAAACAATAATCCCAAGTATATTTGCAAAAAGATCAGGGAGTGTTGGAAGAGCAGGATTTCAGGATTATGGTATGGCCTACACAGTCTCCTAACCTCAACCCCATTGAACATCTCTGGTGGTACAAAAAAAGAGACTTGCTGAGTATAAAACTCCTTCCAAGGATATAAAGGAGTTATGGAATAGGATTCAGGTGGAGTGGGAGAGGATACCAGTTGCAGAGTGTTAGAAATTGATTGAAAGCATGCCTAGAAGGGTTCAGGCAGTACTCAAGGCACAAGGAGGCTATACCAAGTACTAAATATATCCCTCAAATAAAAAGTAACAAAACCAGCCCAATGAGGTGTTCATCTTGTACTGGTTATATCTCCACAGCATTTGAATAGAATCATATGATGTAGGGGGCAAAGTCATAGCCAAGAGTTCATACTACAATAAGTTCTACTAAAGTAAGATATAATTCATTCATATAATTGCAGTATTTTTCATGCACTGGATGGGAGTCAAATATTGGACCAGTTTTTGGAGTCACTATACATCTTCTGTGTACATATTCTTGTTCTACCAACCCCTATCTATTCCTTAGTAGTTTCTTTGCCATCCCTGGAACCATTTTCTATATCATATGTTTCTTCCTGTCATTACTTCACAACACCTTGTGCTTTTCATTTTATCATGTACTCCATACTTTACTCCATGTGTATTTTAGAACTCTATCTTCTGTATTATGTCTCAGTACAAATATTGACTAAGTTAATCTTCCTCCTTTGTTCAACTCCCCTTTCATCACTTCCACTCACCCTCTATCAGAACTTTGTCCCCCCAAAATACATGGACATGAACCTGTTCAAAGGTGCAATATATAAGTCCTATGCCAACATCCTCATTAAGCATATCTGCTCCAACTCCTCCATTCTAGACTTCATGTCCATCTCTGTTATTCTAAGCCACCTCCACCCCCTTTTTAGCCTCCAAATTCTGGTTGGACTTGGTCTAGAGGTCCCAAACTTAACAAAGACTTACTAAAATCAAAGTTGAAGGCAAAGAGATATTTAAAAGCACTTGTTGATAGAGATTTAAAAGTTCTACTATAAGGTACATGATGAAAAAGAATATGAATGTTCATTATTAAGATAGAGTATAGATATTATCTTATACACACATAGGATTGTTTGTTCCTATATGGTTTCCTAACTATATATAGTAGTAAATGTAGAATCTGATAGAAAATTCAAGAACAATAAATAAATGGATATATCATTTATAGTAAGTATTAATCAGCAATCAAAATAGCAGAAATAATTCTTATCTATGATATCATGATCTCAATAGTGTAATTGGCTAATGACAAATAAGATCACATGACAAAGTTATGTATGTTCTAGACTATAATATCAGAATAAAAAGATAAGATAAGAAATATCATGACTTTAACAACTTTGTATGCTTAAATAATATACAACACAAGTAAACAAATACACACCTAAACTATAAAGTTGACATGCCTATTCATATTTTTTCTCACAATCTTTTCACCCCATTAATTGTTCTCAATATTGTCTACCAAAAGGTTGTGTTCTATTATCCTCCAAGTAGTATATCACTCAAATCTGATCACTTTTATCTGATTAGTGTTTGTTCTTTGCATGTAAGCCCAAGTCACCTTTTTTTCACATTACACAAGACTTTATATGAATTGATCTTTGTCAAGCACTGGCCCCCAAAAAATGGCACTCTCCTTGAGTCCACACCAGATCACACATATCTCACCACTATCCAACAAACCACTTCAGTCTTATTGTATGCTCTTTTCTTTTCTCCATGTAAACACTAAAGACACTGCTTGCAACAGCTACCCCAAGGCCATTTACTACTGCAATTGTGCATGCTAGCAGTAGCCCTAGCCATGAGGTATCTTCACAGATAACTGCTCATCTACAATCCTGACAATCATACTTTCCAAGATATTGTCCATGAGCCAGACAGCACCACCACTGCTTAGCTCAGGCCTTGGGCATCATAATGTCACTCATGATGTTGACAAAAGCAAGCTAACTCCACCAAGCCAGGCAGAAGATGACCTTCCATCATGGACCCCACTTAGAACACTGGGAGACAATGAAGATTCATCGACATCAGACCTGGAGATTGATGAACTTTCGACGAAAATAGTCATCGACTCGTCAATGAAGCCGCGTGCAAGGCTACCGACCAACGCTCTGGTAACGGTCGAAGTTGCTGCGGCTGCTGGACAGACACCAAAACGGTCGTCTGACACCGAGCCTCCCAAGAAGAGAGCCCGGTTTGATGGCGTTTTCATCGCAAGAAAGCCGCTACCCTACAGAAAGCGTCCAAGTGCTCGAGCGCAATCTGAGCGGGCATCTGGTTCAAGCGCGCAGACGTTTAGCCTGGTGGATGCGTTGGCACACACGTTCGATGCGAACAAGCACATCGAAGATCCCTTTCCGCGTTCATCTCGTGCGGCTTCACGCCAGCACGATGGTGCGTCGACAGGACCACACACAGACGTGGAGACTACGGAAGGTGAAGACGAGCAATTCCGGCTGAACACGCGCCTCGCCCACACGTCCTTGAAGCGACGACGCGTGCAACCGAGGATCACCTCCATCTCTGCAAACGCGTCCGAGACTAATTCAGAGGGCGCAACGTCCCTCGCGCGGGACGTTTTTCGGCCCGAGCGACCGGTCAAACGCCTCAAAGCCATCCAATACGAAGCCAATGCGGCGTCGATCGATGCAGCTCTTGGGACCGTCCAAGCCCCGATTAGCTGGGAAGCTGAGATGGACATCATCACCCGAGACGAAGACTACGTGACTCCGGCCCAGACGGCGCACGCTACGGTCGCCTCTGCGGACGCCACCGGCAGGCCGATGGTGGTCGATGACGAGAGTGGTGGTCTCGCTGCTGCTGGCGGCCCTACGGCCCCCGTGGGTTCTTCTGCACAGACCACCGCCAGGTTAAACGCGTGGAGCTTCCCGGCATGGACGGGGCCCATGAGAGCCGTGCTCTCCCCCTACTTGTCTCACGGCACCAAGTTCAGACAGCGCCTCCACGCCGCGTTCGGCACGAACGCGACCGTGCGCACGGACAGGGTCGCGCGACCCAGACCCGTAAGTCGCTCCCTCCCCTGCATGCCGGCGTGACGCGATGCTGACGCGAAACGTTCGTACGTTGCCTAGGCCGACCTCGAGCTGCTCGCTACGCTCGACGAGGAGCCGGAGAGGGGGCCCAGCCCTAGCCCGAGCGTAAGCGCGTCGACCGCATCCGTCGGCTCCTCCGCCCCCGCCGTCGAACAAGAGGAGGCTGCGAACACCGTTCCCAGCACGCATATTACGAACCAGTCGCCCGACGTCTCTGGGCCGCCTGCGGGTGCCAACGGAGACCCAGTCCCACTGCTCGATAGACAGCTCGACGAAGCGGATGCCCCGACGGGGCAGACGCTCGACGCTCGCGAGGAGCGGATGCATGGCTGGATCGTCGTGTTGCAGCGCCTCATCAAGGGCAAAGTGCGCGTCAAGGAAGAGGTGAGCAGTTCCCGCACGGCTCGCCCGATGCACCTTGGTCACTCATCACTCGTTCCCGTGTAGGATCTAGAGGCGTTGAGCATCACCCTCGCGGAGATAGAGTCCGTGAAACACAGCTTGGACCAAAGTATTTCGACGGTCAGTCTACAGCCAAACATCCATGCAGTTCACTCAGTGCAACCCTCTAGACCTCGGAGCTCCGTGAAAGCATCAAGCAGCTCTCTGAACTGCACGAGATACCATTCGGAGATAGAAACAAGTTGCGCCGGCAAGCTGCGAATGTATTTCGTACATGGCCGTCTGCGGAGAAGCCGGGAGCCCTTTAATCAGGATGACCTCGCTTGTTGACGCAGTTTGCAAGTTACATTCCCCTTTTCCTTTCGTTATCTGGGGTAGCATGGCACGTTTCTGCCGTTTTTATGTTTGACCAATGAACCTCGCAATGATAGATTGATTTCATTCGACCATCGAGATAACCAAGTGCCAAAACGCAGAGCGCTCAGTATTCCTGTCACTTCCCTATGCAGAAGGAGCTGAATATAGCACCTAAAACCTCCTCTGTACTGACATCGGATCCAGAAACAGCCCCGATCGCACGTGCGGCATATCGCAAGGATTCCGCAGCGATATCAATCTGGGACAGTGCTAGATACAATGATTCGTCAGAACAATCGACTTTCCTAGGTTATAAACAACTTACGATATGACTTGAACTCCTCTAAATGTCTTACTGCAGTTTCTAGGTAGTCCCGATGGCGTGCCTGAGTAATGAGTGGAGATTCGTCGAGAGATTCAGTGTACCTTGAATGATTTATGGGTAAAGGATGGCGATGATGACTGAGTGAGAGCTTACGCATATTTCTCCTTCAACATCAGCGCAAGACCATCCAAAAATTCCCGAGTTCCTTCCCCAGAACGAAGGCTTATACTCCAAAAATGTCGTGGAAGTGATGAAGGCAGAGCGTGATCCAATGCCCTTCGTAAGTCGTCGGTGGATAAGCGAGCAAGGTCAGATTTGTTGAAAAGGAAAACGGTGTCAGGCTTGAGATGGCAAACGACATGGTCAGGTATGGTGATTTTTACTCCCCCATCCGCCGTTCTTGGTATGCATTCACCGAGAGAAAGGACACAGACTGAGACGTCGGAAGCTTCAATACTGCGACTCTTAGCACTGGCCAGCCGAGATAGAACCGAACTTACACGTTCCCAGCCCGCTCGACGCCGATCCTCTCGATCGTATCATCGGTCGTGCTTCGAATTCCCGCAGTATCATTCAATACGACAGGCAATCCTCCAATATCGAGGGTGAGACTAAGGACGTCTCGTGTAGTTCCGGGAATTGGAGATATGATGGCAGCATCTCGTTCAGCTGGAGAGAACGGGTCCCAAATTGCATGTGATGAATCGATACACGATAGACGAACCAAGGAAATTGAAAAGGCTGCTCTTTCCAGCATTCGGGGGTCCAAAGATGACGAGCTTGATGCCGGAGCGGAGGATCTCCCCCCTGCGGTTGTCTGATAAATGGGAATGAATGGCATCCACGATATCTTGTGCTCGTGCACATGCTAGAGGCAGTTATCGTTGACTACATCCAGGCGAACAGCAAGTTGTTGCACACGAACCTTGCTCAAACATGCGTTCTTGTCCCAACTCGTCGACATCCTCGCCAAAGTCTATGAAGCCTTCGACATACATGAGACAGTCGAGGATTTGGGCTCTCAGAGAATCGAAACGAGCGCGTTGAGCGCCCTGTTACGAATCAGCGTGAAGTAATACTGAATGCGGGAGGTGACGCGGACCGCTGCACTAGATACCGCGACGCGTCTCTGCGCGTCCGTCTCGGCATCGATGAGATCGCGCAAACCCTCGACCTGCGTCAAATCCAAGCGTCCGCCCTCGAACGCACGCCGAGTAAACTCACCCGGCTGTGCTGGGCGGCAGTACGGCAAGTTGGAGAGCGCGCCGAGGATCGAAGAGAGCACGGCGCGGCCAGAGTGCACCTGCAACTCGACGACGTCCTCGGTCGTGAACGATTTCGGCCCTGCGTGGGTATGATGTCAAGAGACGGGATGCGACGGCGCGCGGGGGGAAGGCACCTTTGAAGAAGAGCACCAGGCCGCGGTCCAGTTTCTCCCCGGAGAGGGGGTCGATGACATGACGCAGCTCCGCAAGCCGTGGTGTGGGCGGCTTGTCGACGGGGGACGCGCGGACGGGACGCGTGAGGGCCTTCCAGACCGTGCCAGCGTCGGGGCCGGACACTCTGATGACGGCGACGCCGGCATTTCCGGGAGGGGTGGAGAGTGCGTAGATGGTTCGCCGCTGGGCGTCGGAGGGGGTGACGTCGCCAGCGTGATAAGGACGGATATGGACAAGGCGAGAGGCGATGCGGAGGGACAAGGCGGGCACGCACTTGGCGCACGACATGGCATGACCGCCCGTCGACGCGCCAACGCTTCACCACCTCTTTCTCACGCAGCATCACAGCTTGCTCTTCACCACCGTCATCATGGGTCAAACACGTTCGTCTCTTCTCCGCGATGTCATCCCACACTCACCCCCCAGCGAACAGAATCCCAATTCATGGAGGACATGCAAAAGCGGTCCAATTGTACGTCGATCGCCCGCGTCTTGACGCTCTTTGAATGACCCGATGGATCAGTCACGTTCGCCGAGCTAGAACGTCTGAAGAAACGCTTCATGAAACTCGATAGGTATCTTTCCAACCCGCCAACAAGGCCACCTATCGCTGACACGTTCCCAGCGACGGCTCGGGGTCCATCGACCGCGAAGAGTTCCTCCAAATACCACAGATCGCCAGCAACCCGTTGGCATCGCGAATGATTGCCATCTTCGACGAAGAGTGCGTATCGCGTGATCAAACACGAACCCTTTGACCAACCACACCTCATCCCTGTCGCGCGTCTCAGCGGGGGAGGGACCGTCGATTTCCAAGAATTCGTGGGCGGCTTGAGCGCTTTTAGCAGCCGTGGTGGCAGAGAGGAAAAGCTGAGATGTCCGTCTCCGTCCCGTCCTCTCCGTCCATCTTACATCTACGACACAGTCGCCTTCAAAGTCTATGACGTCGATCGCGACGGCTTCATCTCCAACGGGGAATTATTCCTCGTGCTCAAAATGATGGTCGGCAACAACCTCAAGGTGCCGTGCGCTTGCCTGCATGCCACGTACCATCTAATCGACGTTGTGGCTTTCAGGATCAACAGCTCCAACAAATAGTCGACAAAACGATAATGGAAGGCGACCACGATCGAGACGGAAAACTCAGCTTTGAAGAGTTTGCTCAGATGGTTTCAAACACGGTGAGCTGTTTCTTCTCCCCGAGTCGTCGAGACGATCATCCTCACTCCTTGTTCGATTAGGACATCGTGAAACAGATGACCCTGGAGGACCTGTTCTAGCCAGCCATATATCATACCTTAGGCGTCGTACGACACAGCACGACACGATACCATGGCTATGTGGTGATGGTTGGTCGGTAATGGGCGCTCCAGCCATGTATACTACATCACTTTCATTATCACGGTTGTATGTTAAGAACCCGCATCCCAAAAAAGATTTGATCCCAAACCCATTGGAGCAAGGCCCATCACTAGATCACTGAGGCGTTGCAACTTTGTGCTTCTTTCGGCATTCGTGTTTGAGCCACAGATGTCTTTTCCGTTTTCGTGTGGCCCACTCATAGTGCCGCCTCTCAAGACCTCAGACACACTTGAACGGGAACGTAAGCTGTGATTGATACCGTGAGATGAAAGGTAATGCTGGAAACACTTGTACGCAAGAAAATAATTAAGTAGTACTGAGACCAGATGATGTCGTACATGAGAGAAACAACAGTCCGCGGTGAGAACGAGGCGTATAGGCAGCAAAAGCAGGCACCAGAGATGTACTGTGTAGTTAGTGCGAAGCGACAGGGCCGCCCGTGTGAGCAATACCGCCTGCCACATCGACAATGGGAATGGGTATGGTTCGAATGACAGTAAGAATGACGAACACGGCGCTCGGGCCGTGGTTAGTCTTCTAGTCTATATTTCACTCGATGGGGATCCTCGAGCTCGCGAGGGGCGCACTAGACGAGACGATGGAAGATGTAGAGAAGTGGTGGTCATGATCGTACAACAATGTCGAGGAGCTTGATCAGTGGATTGTACACGTCTGGTTAGACAGGAACGGGGAGTATGGAACAATGACGGGGGTGGAGTCCAGGTCGCGTGGCTTCTCGATCACTCCCAAGAGGGGACGCCGACCATGAAAGGGGAGTGCGAACTGGGCACTCCAACGTGGCCAAAGAAGGAGGGATGGGACTGTTGCGTCGACTGCGACGCTTCCAAGTAAAACGGATCGGCGGATGTGAAGACAGAGGGACCATACAGGTCGGCGGGACAGCTGATGCTTGACGCCGAGTGTGGCGTCGAGGCAGAAGCAGGGAGGACCCTGGTTACGGGATTGTGTGCATCGCCCTTGTGCGCAGACCACAGATATGCATTTTGGGAACACGGGGAATCAGGCGCCACCATGTCCTCCACGGTGCGTTCCTCGACCATCTCGTCCAAGTCACACCAGGCATCATCGGTGCTCTGCAGTCGTGCATGGGAGACACTTCGCCTGCGAGAGTGATCTGTGTGCTCCGGAACTGGGAGTGGCCAGGTACACGAGGCGGAGGAGGGCGTGCGCGCGGTAGGGGTCGTGCAGTGCTGCACGCTGGTCGGATCACGCCGAACAACGTTGACGCTGACCCCGTGCACAAAGGAGGGTGGGTGAGGGTGAGGGGATGAGAGGGACAGCTGGTGCGTCAAGAGGGTCTGCGCGAGCTGGGTCTGGGTGTAACGAGGGCGATAAGCTCCTGTGTTCGGCGGTGTGGGGTAGATGAAACAATAAGTACCTGGAGGGTGGCGAGGTCCATTGCTTCCTGGCCGATGTGATTGGCGGAGAGGGAGGCGACGAGGTCGTCGACAGATACGCTCATGATCAAGGGAGGGGATTCTCGGGGATGCTGTCTGGGCAGGACCGACACAGGACAGGGCAGGGTCGCCAATATTATAACTACCCCAAACACGCGGCCAATGTTTACCTTTCCAAATCCGGATCCCGGTACTTCCCCGGCCGTGCAACGACATCGCCGCTCCCTAGATCCGGCGTCAAACACCTCAGTTCCTGGCTAGCGACAAAACGTACTTACATACTTGGATACCAGAGAAACGAAGGATAGCCCACAGAGTACGAGACCAACTCTTAGATCCGAGCAAGAAGGGCATTCGAACTTTGGCGGTCGAACGCAACGCAACGCCACATCACCCAGACAGCTGGGCAGCGGGATGTCACCATATCTTTCAGTGTCCGCTGATTCAGTAGCCTCACGCGCTGGGTACTTCTCCATGGATCAATCGTCAAAAATGTGCCTGAACTATTCACGTGTGGGTATAACGTCCAGTGGTTGAGAGTGTGACACAGGCATTCTTTTCACCACATTGACGAGATCTACTCCGCATGCCGTAAAATACATCGCACTAACTGCCTGTGCCCGATGCCCGTACGACCAGCCAGAGTAACGACTGCATCCTTCAAGTTCCCACAAAACTGCCACTGAGCGTCATCACCACATCAGACATGTATCACGTAGCAAACATCTCATAGATCTATATAAACTCCGGTCCTGCCTCTTCATCTCCTCCGCAGCATCGCAGGATCAAGCCTACCGTTTGTTGGCATCAACGGCGTCATGGGCTTGTTTGTTCTGCAAGTTTTGAAGATACTTCGACCCACCGGCGTTGAAGAAGATAACCGCTGAACCCACGACCCAGCATCCGTACCATCCAAGACGAGACCACGCCTCCATCGAGTCCTCGAACGTCAACAGCACAAAGGGCACAGCCACAAAGTTGAGCATCGTGATGCTAAAAAAGGTCCCCAGGACGTCATAGACACGCTTCGCCCAAGTCGGTGGCGTGCCTGGGGGAGGCATCACGAGTGGGCGGAAGCCAACACGACACTTTCGACCGACATAAGTAATAAAACCACCGAGGATAAACGTGAGGTAATATCCAATTGCGATACCATGCTGGGTACTCCTTGTCAGCACTATACCAGAAGATGGACATGAGCCTTACCCAGAATGCACTCGTGGCCGAGGTAATGAGGGTACTACGCAAGCCCGGCTTTTTACCCGCGGGAGTGACACGCTTGTAGATGCATTCCCTGAGCCAAACGTTCGTGTTAATGTTCCAGGAGTCCAGCAGGACCTTGAAGTTTGTGGGAACCTCAATCTCCAGTAGTTTGATGTTGGCCGCACCCTCCCAAAGAGACTCGCCGGAAGGTCCAAAGCCCGTGAAACCGAGTCCAGTCAGGATGCTCGCCCCCTAGGGATAGATCAGTCCGTTACATAAAAGTATCGCGAGCCCTCTTACTTCCGTCAACGTCCAGATAGCATAGTATTTGCAACGCTCGATGAATCCATAGAATTGGAAAAGAACGAACCTGGTAAGCTCGTGAGTTCAACGCGCCACCAATTCAGGAGTCGAACGTACCGATGGAAGATGCCTTGCTCTATGAACCAGGGTGTCAACGTTCTTCCATAGTTATGAGATGGACCCAAGACCACAAAGAGACCTAAAAACGCAAGCCCTGTTAACATCTTACGGTAAGCAACGCGTTTTCTGCCATCAGGAATCGCCCTTCGCTTCGGCTTCGTAGATTCAACCGCGTTAAACAATGACCCGTCAACTAGCGACGTATAGGATGCATAATCAAGATAGGGTCCAACCAAAACTCCAGGGAAATAAAATCTGAGGATGCATGAGTCAGCAGCGTAAGCGCGGGTAGCCGGTGACCTACGAGTATCCAAGAAACTCTAGCAATGTAGGGTATTTCGAGATACGTCTCTGAAGTTGCCACTTGTCCAAATCCTACGACAGCTGCACGATGAACCATGCAAGGGAGATACAAGCATGAATACAAACAAACCTCCTGCGACCTCCTGCCGTCGTAAACGTTCCAAGCAAAAGTCGTTAGTTTCATAGTGAGGACCATCTGAGGGCCTGTGATCTCAATCGTTTCGTAACTTAGACCGTAAGCTACGCGGATAACATGACTATAAGAGACGATCAGTGTCAATAAAGCCTAAACAAAGATACTACGCGCTTGACTGTGAGATGCCCCATGACAAAACTAAGAAGCCATTAGCATGATACAATACAAGTCAAGTGGTAACAGATAGACTTGCATGAAGACAATCCACGGCATGTTGGGGCCCCGAAGACTTGCAGCAATGAAGTACGTCCCGAGAACGCTAACGAGGAGTTGAAGGAAGCCCCAATGTAAATTGAGAACGGGTATAAGGAAAAAGACAGATATGAATATGTTAAAAGCATGCTTGAGACTAGGCCGTGACGACGGTATTCTTATAAACAGACTCCCGAGGGGGTACGCGATCAGGAGACACGATATGAGCTGCAATGCAAAAAGGGTGACAAAGGTGAAATGCAATGCTGGAAAGCAAATTACCTTGATCTGGTCGACAGATGCCCCAACTGCATTCGCCAGCGGAGAAAATAGAGCATCCATCGTGTCAAAGAAACCCTGCGAGACCAACGAGCGAACGGTGCCCAACGCCGTCACTGAGTGCTCAAAGCGCAGACTTGAGGCTCCAAAGGCCGAAAATAGCTCGTGTAGCTAAATTCCCACGCAAGCTGGAGTAGCGGGCCACTGAATGACAGAAATAGCTTGGTTTCAAGTACACTTGTCTTCTTGTTCCCGTCCTCGCCTGCTTTGGCAGTTCATGTGCCGTGAAGGTACCACCAGTCGTGCACTCTCCGTCCCAAAGAAAGCCAGTTTAACCGACAGTGTCTGGAGCGAAACAGGGAAGTCTCACTTTCGGGGGCTCCTTAAACTCGTACCACCATCCGTGGCACAGTTTTCCCACGCCAAAAAAGCGAGGCAAGGATGGGCAAAACCAACAACGCCATCACATAAACGGGCAAAGCCCTAACACCAGACAACTCACAGCCCCACACACCCTGGACCAACCAGGCGTGTGTAAATGCATTTTCCCTCGGACTGGGGATCTTTGGGGACCCCGCCTTAGCGTATTATGTAGGACTAGTTTAGGGAGTCGCTACATAATAATATTCGCTTTTCCAAAAAAGAAGTTCCACTTTCGTCCCATTACTCCAACCCTAGGCAAATATGTTGGAGACCGGATAATGAAGTGCTTTGTAAGTGACAAATGTATGAGTGGTTGCAAGAGTGCCTTGAGGGACCCTCGGTGAGCGGGCTTATTTAATGTGGCACCATGAATGTCACCCTTGTAAGAGGGCACCTATGGCGGTAGATTTGCAAATTTGCCTAGGAAGTGATGGTCCCGACTCCATGTTCAGAACTAGGAGTAATCACTAGACCACTAGACAAAAGACCACATCGAAACAGTATAAGTACCAATCTGTACCACACACGTTCGTCGATCAATGTCCACACTAACAATCTAAGACATAAGTAAAGGATGAGGAGTAGCAGACATTGGCACAAGTGATGGTCCTCTACATATACATGCTCCAGTTCTAGTTCATCCGTTCATTCCACTTTCATCTCTGGTACAACGGGTTCTAAGGAGGAAACAACATCAAGTGACGAGGTCGGAGGTTTCTTGACGTCAACTGCGTAAACTGGCTTCCTCTGCAAGCCTTGTAGGTAAGTCAACCCTCCGACGTTGAAGAAGAGAACCCCGAAGCCCACAATCCACCAGCCATACCACCCCAAACGGGACCACGCATCTATCGTGTTCACCAGGGTCAGTAGCCTGAAGGGCGCACTCATAAAATTAAGCAGTAATATGGAGACGAAAGTGCCCAAGAAGTCATAAGCACGCTTTGCTAAAGTGGGCGATGATCCTGGGGGAGGCATGACAACAGGCCGGAGGCCGGCCCGGCACTTTCGACCGAGGTAAGTAACAAACCCCATGGGGATGAACATGAGATAGTATCCAATCGCGATGCCGTGCTGGGTACCCCTTGTCAACATTGTATCAAGAAGTAGGCTTGAGCCTTACCCAGAATGCACTTGTGGCAGCAGTGATGATGACACTGCGAAGGCCTGGCTTTGTACCCTCGGGAGTGATCCGCTTGTAGATGCACTCCCGAAGCCAAACATTCGTGTTCATATTCCAGGAATCCATAATGGACTTGAAATTCGTAGGCAGCTCAATCTCCCATGTTTTGATGTTCACCACACCCTCCCAGCGAGACTCTCCAGAGGGTCCAAAGCCAGTGAAACCAAGTCCAGTCAGAATGCTCGCTCCCTAAGAGACAAGTTAGTTGGTTACATGGAAGCATTGAAAACCTTAGTACCTCCGTCAAGGTCCAGATAGCATAGAATTTACAACGCTCGACGAACCCAAAGAGCTGGAAAATGGCAATCCTGTATGATGAGTTAAGGCGCGCCACCAGCGCTTTACTTCCGTTGGTCATACCGGTAAAGAGGACTTTGTTCCGCAAACCATGGTGTTAACGTGATTGTGAAGTTGTAAGATGGGAATAGAACTACGAAGAGGCCCATGAACGCAAGCCCCTTCAACATCTTGCGATAAGCAACGCGTTTTCTACCGTCAGGGATCGCTCTTCGCGTGGGCTTTGTGGATTCGGCTGATTTAAACAACGTCTCGTCAATCAGCGCTTTATAGGACACGTAATCAAGGTTTGGCCCATATAAAACCCCAGGGAAGAAAAATCTGGTCATATGAGGTGACTGGGGGTCAGCGGCGCAAACACGGGAAGCCAGTGTCTTACGAGAATCCAAGAAACTCTAACAACGCAGGGTATTTCGTGATGCGTTTCTGAAGTTGCCACTCATCCAGGTCCTACAATATTTAGCGATGAACTTCGGGCAGATCCGAACATGGGAACAACATACCTCCTTCGGTCTCCTGCCGTCGTAAACGTTCCATGCAAACGTCGTCAGTTTCATGGTGAGCATCATCTGTGAGTGCGTAATCTCGACCGTTTCGCGACTTAGCCAGACTTCGCGAATAACGTGACTCCAGGGACAGTCAATATCAACACAATCGAACTTCAATCCGCAAAATCACATACTTGACAGTGAGATGTATCATAGCAAAACTAAAATGCAGTTAGTTTGGTATGGTACAGGTGAAATGACAATAGATAGACTTGCGCGAAGACGATCCACGGCATGCTGGAGCCGCGGAGATTTGCAACCATGAAGTAGATCGCGAGAGCGCTGCCGAGGAGTTGGACGAAGCCCCATTGTAGATTGAGAACAGGTATCAAAAAGAAGATAGAGATGAATATATTGAAAGCATGCTTAAGACTAGGTCGAGATGATGGTATCCTTATGAACAGACTCCCGAGGGGGTACGAGATCAGGAGACACCAAATAATCTACGAAAAGGTGACAACGCGGAATTGCAAAGTTGGAAAGGAAATACATACCTTAAGCCGGCCTGACCCCCCGAATGCATTTGCGAGGTGGGAAAAGAGGACGGTCATCTCGTGAAGGAACCGTGCGATATCGATGTGCCTTAAATAGTGAACATTATTCAAGGTCAGTCGAAACTCACACTAAATACGTACCAGTTGCCTCGTTAAGCGATGCAGACGCACGAGGTGGCAAGATCGACCTAAAAGGTGAAAGAAAGGGGCAAGGGGATAATTTTGTCCATCTCTAGTACACTTCCCCTCGCTGACATCTTGTTCTCCCATTCAAACCCTCCTCGCTTCCTTCAACAGTGTATGCAAGTGCAACCGTGCACTCTCCTTCTCAAGGAAGAACGGCTTTGAAGGTGCGGGGGCCGCGACGTGAGACATTCCACTGTCCCCGTGTTCCCAATCCCTTGACGATGATATTATAGATCGGCCGTCATAGTGCCACGTGGGTGACAAATACGGCGAACGTGTTGATGAAACGTGCGTGGCAACGGCAGGTGTGACGAAGTGCAGCTCCAGGCTGCAAGTACTCGTATCGAGTAACCCTTCAGATTCTGCCACGTCCCGTGTGTTCGAGACCGTAGATTCCATGCTCATAGACACGCTGTCGACGGGATGTATACTTGTAGGAGGCATGCTCGTTCGCAAGGACGCAATAGTTGGGCTGTCCGTAAACGGATCGGAGAATCGTCCGTCACTGCTTTGGGAGGACTCGCCTGTATGTGAAACAAAGACCGCACCATGCCCAGGTACATGTAGCAGCAAAGGTTGACAAGATGTCGCTTGCGCAACTGCACTTAAGCGTAAAGTTTCTTCCGTCATCATCCTATCTTTTCGCTTCCATGAAGTTCCAGAATCACACGTAAGAGTGTGTGAAATGGACCTGGATCGTCTGCACGTGCGACACCTTAAGAGAGTGATCCCCAGTGCAACGACCCCCAGCACTCCCAGCACCAGGCTGAGAATCAACGGTAATAGGCTGGTAGTTACTTGTCCAGAATTGTGGTGGGTCGTGGAATGAATTAGCACACACCTGTGAGAGGTGGATAAAGTACGGGGAGATGCGTTATTGCTAGTGGTCGGAACTGGTACGAAGCTCCCAGGCCCGATACTCTGCAATGTTATCGTCGTCTGAACAGTGGATCCAGACCGGGAGGTCTGTGTAACAGTGTCAGGGTCGACAGAAACTATTTGTTGCGGAGCTGTAGGCGGCTTGGTGAAGGCGTGATGATGTGTTTGACTTGCTCTAGTAAGCATTGTTAAGCATTGTTTCCGGAGACAACATCTAGCTTTGCCTTTTACCTCTTTGTGGTGGTCATGCCACTCACGATACCAGAAACGGAGGGAAAGGTAGACGTCGGTACTGGAATTAGCGTCGGTTCTGGCACCGGATCCGTTGTTGAGGGTCTGGGCGTTGCAGAGGGAGCTGGTGAGTATGCCAAAGAGACTGCCAAGGGGACATAGATAGTAGTATCACTTAAAGCGGTCGAGGTGGGACCAACACTCCCGGAAGGTGTCAAAGGGTTACGTGGAACGAAGGTTGTCGAGCGTGAAATCATGGTTACGGGGAAGGTATTTGGTAGTGCCTCTGTAAACGTGACAGGGAACGAACTACTTGATAACACAAGAGAATGCGAATCAACGAGGCTGGTGCTGGACGTGCTATAGCTAGTGGTCTGTGGCGAGCGTGGCGTCGTCAGTCGTCTATTAGGAGTAGTTACCGCGATGGTAGAGTTCGAAGTTGGTATCGATGGAGAAGACGATGAAAAGGGTGTTGAGTGAAGGACGGAGCTATTTGACGAGCCAGGGACTGAGAGAGAGGCCTGTATGACCATGGGTGAGACATGTTTGAGAGGAGAGTGACAATCCCTGACTTACAGAATACACCACGATTGAATCGATGGAACTACGAACACCAGAACTACCGGATCCTGGCATGCCTGCGCAGGCTTTCGGAGTCTAACTCCCCTCGACTGGATGGGAGGAAGCGGATAGCACGAAACTCTCGGGCCTCAAAGAGCTGGCGTGACCACAGATCCATCCTGGGTGCCAAGTGAGACTCTTATTAAGAGCGGAACCATCAGTTCACGAGGGAATGAAGACGAAATGCTCCACATGCACAAGAACGGAGCTGCGCTATTTGTGGCAGCGCGTGAATGTTTTCTGGCCACGCCATGACAGACCCCCACGTCGCGCAAACAGATTGAGTGCGACGGTGTCATGATTGAAACGATCATTAGATTAGGGGCTTGCCTCTCAACCTTCTGCTTAGTGCGAAGTGGTAACGATGACCATGGCCAACACGAGAGAAGCTGGATGAAGAGGTGTCGGAGACAGCTTGCATTATTTCTGTAGGAAGACCGGTCGATGGCGTTGCCGAGAGCAATGTGAAAAGATGTCGTCAAGCAGTACATTTGATATCATCATCAGAGTTGGTGTTGAGAAAATGTGAGCCGTGGGACGTCCCTGGTCCTCAAGGAAACAGACAGCCAATCACACTGGCAGAGGGCCAACACAAAGGATAAACTATGGGATGGCGACAAAAAGTGTTTTGCACATTAATACTGTTTCAATACTCTTCTGCTCATCACAAGTGAGAGATCTGAACAAGGCGACTCCATCAGAAAATATTTTGGAGAAGTAATTATCCTGTCAGTAAAAGTTTCAACGATGGGCAGCCTGAGACAGTTCCTCCACGATATAGTTTCTCCTATCCCCATTGGCTGTGGTGTCCCACAGAGACTGAAGGCCGAAAGACACAAAATTCCAGGACGATGGTGCAAACGAGTCAGGATGTGGGGTGACATCAGATGATTTGAAGTCAAAGTGTGGACGATGGACCGCGAGGTGGGCAAGTAAATGGCAGACCAAAATGAACAACAGCAACGAGATGAACAGCGTGGTTCTGGCCTTGAACAAGGATAGTCCCTGGAACGGTGGAAACTGGGCGATGCGCTCGCGCAGCGAGGGTTTAGGAGGGGGTGTGAGAAAAGCAATGTAGTACTCGGGTGCGCCGAGTGAAGGTGAGGATGGGGTCACAATAATGGCCGGTAAAGGCGATTTCTCCGTAGCTTGCGGAAGCGAGAGATCTGGTATATCATGATTAATGTGTTTTGGTACAATTACACATTGATTTTTACCGAGCGGCGCAGGGATCAAATTGTAGTCAAGGCGCTCTGGAAGTCTATGGAGTCGACGGGCTGACGGCAAGTCAACACCTGAAGTGGACTACATATTATTAACGTTGTACACAAGACGTACCACCAGAAGACATGCTGGACAAATCAGAAAAGTCGAAGGAATTGAAGAATACGGCAGATATTTCAGGGCTACGAGCTTCCCGATTGAGATTGGGGAAAGCTTGTAGGATGGGAACTGGGCGGTAAAAAGTCGAACGAGTGGAAGTTCAAACGAGTGTGGGGGTTTCTATGGGCTGTTTGAGGGGGCAGTTGAGTTGAAGCGCTGAGTGAGAACGACCTGCTGCGGAGGCGGCGTTGCTAGATACGGCGATCTCCGGGAACATATCCAGGATAGGAAACCCACTGTCTGTGTTACTTCCAACATCATGTCCCTCCTACGGTCATCTTCTTTCAATGTCACAAACCAAACCCTGCATGAAACATCTCTTCCAGGAGGAAACTATGTCCTGTCACTGACACCAATAGCTAATTTCTATGCAGCCTCCGCGTCATCCCCATCGAACCAGATCCATCTCTTTGACAGAACCACCCTACAGAGCACACGCGTTCTCAAGGGTCATGAACATGCAACTACACACTTGCGTACCGTCCGTGGCATAGGGGTCTCCGCCCGTGAGATACTTCTTTCATCCGGCAAGGACGGCTGTGTGATCGCATGGGATGAAAGAAGTGGATCGTCCAGTATCAAAAGTAGGTCTTCTATGTTTGTATCTTCGAAAAACATGTACCTTAATAACTCAAAGACTCTGTTTGATACCAGTGGAAACATCCGGGAGATCACGCCCTCTTCTTTGTTGCGATGCGTCCGACGACGGTTTACTCGTTGCTGCCGGGACCGACCTGCAGAAGGAGGATGCGTTCATCATGTACTGGTCAGCCTTGGATTGAGGTTGGCATGTCCCACAAACATCTCATTCGTCCATCTCTTCGTCTCAAGGGATCCACGGAACCCAGTAGCACGATTACGCTCTCATGGTTCGACACATTCTGATGATATCACTGCGGTGCACTTCTTGAAAAGTGAACAAATATCGAGTTCGAGCAAGGTGCTACTATCAACCTCGTCCGACGGGCTGGTCAGCACCTCAAATGCTCTCGAGGCGGACGAAGACGAAGCTATACTGCACGTCGGAAACTGGGGCTGCAGCATCTCGCAGGGTGGGTGGATAAGCAACGCACGCGGGGCATGCATCTGGGTGGGGAGCGACATGGAGACGTTCAGTTGTTGGTCAAATGAAGTGAGTCCGTTTTGCTGAATGAATGATCGAGACATCCTCAATGTAATATTCAGCTGGACCAACTTTTGGTTGTGGATATTCGCAATCCCTCCCTACATGATCACAGGCATACTTGGGTCACCGATTACCTTATTAAGGGACATTCGACGCGGAAAGCAGAAAACGGACTTGGGGTGTTCGTTGGCTCCAATGAGTGCGGTGGATTTCTCTCGTCCGACCTTCGTCTAATCACCTCGTTAGAGGAGACGTGGCTTTGATCACTAGCAATGATTTATCTGACGTGATGGCCCAATGGACAATACATTCTGTGTGGGCTGGCTGTCATTTAGGGATTATCCGGTCCCTCTGTTGGGACGAAGAAGTATAGTGTTTTGTTCGCTATTCTTTTCTTTGACCGATAGTTTTTAGCACGACGTCCTCGTCACTGGCGGCGAAGACTCAAAAATAATCACGTGGCGGATTCAGAACCCACACCAAACCGATCTTTTAACGCCGGATCAGTTCGATGATTCTATGAAACCTGAGGTATCGAACTCGAAAAGAGAATGGGACGACAAGATGGATGACGATCAGTCTAGCCCAGTAAGTGACTGTTCATGTGTAATTGAAAAAACTCCCTATGACCGTCGCTTCTAGGACATCAAGCGTGTGAGGCGTTAGCCGGTGTTTATTCATCGAATAAAAGTTCTACCGCGCTTGCCTTGAGCTCATGATCGCAAACGGTAGAAGAGTCGTACTCCGGAATGCCATATATGTATGCAATTATAAAATGGCTTCATTACTTCTTTGTAAGTTGCCGTGTCGACAATATCGAGGATACACCACATGCATAGAGGAGGCGTACAGGTGCAAAGGATAATAAACGTGACAGTACTTCATAGCAATACCCGTATTGCATATCCTCCATGCCCTTTGTCCGACCACGTGTTGGTCTTGTACACTTCTTATACCTTGAAGCCACGAGACTTTCGGCGACCACGAGCGCGCTCGAACTATGATTGGAGTGATTAGAACGGTGTCCGCACCCAAGTTTGAGGGACTTACTTTGCGGCCCTTGGAGATGGTGTAGGGCTTCTTGTGCTTGTGAGGACCCATACCAAAGTGTTTGACAGCCTCACGAGTGTTCCGCTTGCCCCTTAGAAGCACAGTGTTAGACCCAGTGGGCGACCGTAGGGCAAGTTGGTCCAAAGTGATGGCCTCTCCACCGGCCTTGAAGATGCGCTCCTTTGCTGCTTGAGAGAAGCGAAGGGCGGCGACAGTCAGTTTTGGGACCTCAATGAGGCGAATGTCATCGGTAACGGGTCCAACCGTTACGACAATCTTGGAGGCGAGGTCTGGAGTGGCAGACGTCTCCTTGACAATCCTTGACAGCGAAATTGGGGGGCGATTGATTTTGGAGAGGAAAAGACGGTGGAGGATTGCCTACAACGCGGAAGATACATGAGCATCACAGCATCGAATTGAGTCGGAGTTGCGAGACCTTGTTGAATTTCGAGTCGGTACGACGTGCGAGAAAACGGTACAACTGAGGAACAGTCAGTGTCGAGCTCATTGAGACGGTAAGGCGAGCGTACTTTGACCAGTAAGAGGAGGTAGGGATCCTCACTCTTTGGGGCCGTTCGTTGGGCCTTCTTGACGTGGTGAGCCTTGAGATCGATACCCTGCGCATTAAAACATGATTAAATGGCGTCTGGACGTCGCCTGGGACAGCGGGCTCACCATCTTGGTCTTGCCGATGTGCGCTGATGAGTATGTTGAACGACACGGCGACGGAGGCTTACAAAACTATACAGTATCACCAAATAAGGTTTACGTTCGCGGAGTATGAACTTGAATCTCAACTTGGATACAAACACACGCAAATTTTCTTTTCAAACTTCAACTATCATGGTGTGTTCCATTTGCCCAGGCAAGCCTCAGCCCACTGACTCTCCTTCCAGTCGCAATACGGTGAAGCTGCAGCTCCTCCAGTGGACCCTTACTCTGACGCTTACAACGCTCCGGCGCCAGCTACCTCGGAATCGCGCGATCGCGACGCTCCTCGCGCGCGCTCTCGCTCCCGTAGTCCGGCCCGTAGCAACAATGGTTACAGGAGCCCCACTTATCGTCGCAAGTCCCCTCCGCCCAAGCGACCTTCGCATGCTCCCATTGTACGTTGCGTTGTTTTTCCCTGTACTCCGACCTCATTTGGCAAAGCAGGCGCCTAACCCATCCGCTGTGTTGGGTGTCTTCGGCCTAAGTATCAGAACTCAAGAACGTGATTTAGATGAAG
Source organism: Brasilioporus rufonigricans (assembly GCA_038089195.1). Classification (NCBI taxonomy): domain Eukaryota; kingdom Fungi; phylum Basidiomycota; class Agaricomycetes; order Boletales; family Boletaceae; genus Brasilioporus; species Brasilioporus rufonigricans. The sequence goes on along the minus strand of JBBPKJ010000010.1, from coordinate 69,463 downwards.
AATTTAGTCGATTCGGAAGAGTTGAAAAAGTGACCATTGTCTATGACCAGAGGGTATGTCCCGGGTGTACTCATGGGGTGGTTAACCCTAAACCCACGCTGTGCAGTCCGACCGTTCTCGTGGCTTCGGTTTCATCAAAATGTCAGGCGTGGAAGAGGCGACACGTTGCATCCAGGAACTCAACGGCATTGTCAGTCACGTGTGTTTCACTCTCCTTCATTGATGCTTATCCGGATGAAGGAACTCAATGGACGACGCATCCGAGTGGATTATTCCGTCACCGACCGCCCTCATGCACCCACACCAGGAGAATACATGGGACATCGTCGTTCTCACAGAGACACATATTCAAGCCGCGAGTTTCGTGACTCGTATCGTGACTCTTATCGCGACCGGGACCGTGACTATCGCCGTCATGATCGCGAAAGGGATCGCGACCCCTATGGTCGTGACAACCGTGACTGGCGTGACCGTCGTAGTCCGCTTGCTCGCAGTGGACGCTACTCACCTGATTACAGGAGACGTAAGAGTTATTCAAGAAGCCCGCCGAGAGGTAGCAGCCCTCGCAAGGATTTCGATGGCCCTTCCAATGGTGCCTCTAATTCCTCCAACCATGCTGAAAATGGCGGTCGTTGGTGAAGTACCAACCTACGCCCGGGATCTGTTATGTTTTGCCTTTATTTGTCTGTTTCTCGCAAGGGGTCGGGCACGTACAAGTGAAGGGTTTGTGGCGGACAAACCTCCAACAGACTTCAAGTTTACCAAATTTTCTCGTTACTTCCTGTCTTGAAGAGGCCAGGACCTGGTCCGGTATATCAGAAAAAAAAATCAAGTCTCAAGTTTTCTTTCGTGCTCAAATTTTCTTGCTTGTATTGCCCCATCATGCCTTTCGTATCGCTCTACTACTTTGTTTTACACTATCAAGTATTGGTGAAGACGCGCATGGCCAAGTTTACGATGTGTCGGTAATACATGCATGAAGACTTGTCAAGGTTCGAGGTGGAAGGGCATCAATGGCGTAGAATTCTCCCGTGAAGGTTTATGCTGTAACAATGTTGCCAAGGCGATGAATTATGGACCACCGTCTGAACTGAGCGCACAAGGTCAAGATGGGCGCATTGCAACTGAACAATGAACAATTCGGTCACCTGTCCCCTTATTGGTATTCTGGACGCAGGGCTCTTGATCACCTGGTTATTGCTAGACGTGGCTGGGTTGGATACCCCTTCTATGTGGCACATTTGTATTCTGACTGTAGCCATGTTTGTATCGACTGAATAACGTGATACCCGAAAAGCTTAACTCCTCCAAATGAAAGCGTCATTCAATTTCCTTGTAAACCTACAGCAGATAGCCCCCTGTAGCCCATGCGCGTACAAATGTCCCCTAAATTCTACGTACAAAAACTCTTCGTAAACGTATACTAGATGCAGTTCACACAAAAATAGCTGTTCGTCACGTCATGTGCTGTTCATGATACAACGTATGAGTGTCTGGGAAAGAGAAAAATGAAATAGAAGTATATCTGTGGCGTCCGCAGCACCTTGGATCGTTCTATCGTTCCAGGGTAAGAAAGGAAACAGAAAAAATCACGAAAGAAAAAAGATGACGTGCCATGGTCGCCTCCCGCAGCGAGACTCGGACCCGTCATTCCCTATGCAGCCACTCGAGACACGACCGTCCCACCGTGCTCGAGGCCTCCACCAGTAAGGAAGACGTCCGGCGTGTTCTCGAATGGAATAACCTTGCCCGACAACCCCTCCTCGATGCCGTCCGCCACGACCGACGCCCGCTGCTTTCCCTTGTCCCTGCGCTGCAAATTCGCGAAATCAGGGGGCCCGACGATGGGTTTCACGCCCTCGGACGAAGCCATCCGTAGCACGGTACACAGCGTGTCATGCACGTCACTTCCTTCCCAGTCAATGTCGGACACGACGTTTACCCAGGAGTAGTTGACTGGCCGGGGCTTCGTCTTGGCTTTCTTATCCTTGCCGTGACCGTTCGTTACGGCCTCGTGGTAACCACTGTCCTCGAATGGGTGAGGGTCTTTGGCACCTCCGAGGCGCAGCGCCCGCACACCGGCGCGGAAGTTATCACCTGCGGTGGACACGACGCGGTCCGGTGTATCGCCGACAAGAGTGGTGAATTGTGCGTCGACGTCTTGGCGTGATGGGTCACGAATAGGTCGGCCAAGGAGTTGCCTGCCTGCATCCCATATCTCACGACCGCCGATGGTATCCAGGATTGCATCAAGCCGAACGCGTGACCGGGTCAAAAACGACATAAGGGAAACTATCGAATCTTGTTCGCAGTCGTATGGTGTGAGTGGAAGTGCAGTGAAAGAATATGCAGTCACGAATACGCTCTGGTGAGTCGACGACGAAGGAGGGGACGAAAGGTGGCTTGACGAGGGTCCTTGTAAACAAGGTGAAGACACCGGGGTGGATGTAGTCGACCTAGAAAACGGAGAGGGGGAAATACTCGGAGAAGAGGGGGAACGAGGGAAGTGAATGGAAGACCAAGACGACATGGTTTCCAATGCCGGGTTTGAGACATCAAACATCGCAGAAAGGGGCATCGACGTAACTGGGATGAAGAGTACTTCGTCTGCCCCCCATCCACGCAGTCGATCTTCAATGCGGCGTAGCAAGTCTCTTTGGTTATCGTGCTCCCTCTCCTCTTCCTCGTCTTTCAGTTCGTCCGGTAGTTCTGACTGAGCGCCTGGCAACATGAATGGCACAGGGACATGGGCCCATACAGACCATCCTTCGCGAACAAGCATCTGCACGGCAAGAGCACCTGCTCCATCGTGTGCCCGAAGTACGAGGGCACGAGGTCTCGTGTCCCTAGGCTGAGCCCGCGGGGCAGAGTCTTCTCCGCCTGCAATAAAATCCTGCTTGTCACTACGAGGGGGAAGAATGGGGTGCAACTCATTGTGAGAGTTGCCGTACGGCAGTTGTGGCTTCCCCATACTCTCTGTGATCTGATAAAACGTGCGAACAGCACGGTACGCAGGAACTCCGCAGAGAGGTAAAAGAGCGAGTTCATTGATCGTTAAGCAATCCTCCTCAGCAGGAGCTGGCGGAGAGTCGCGCCGTCTGGAAACATCGCTGTCCGCTTCGTTCGCTAATTCCGTTGGGGAAACGGAAGTAAATGGATATCTCAAATGCGTAAAAGGGTTGGGAACACGATGGACACGATGCCTATCAGCGAGTATGAACTCAGCCAATGCACCACACTGGATGGACTGTGTTAATTCAAGTAGACCGAGACAGGGTGCAAAGGCTGACCTTGTGAACAGACATCAATCCAACCACCCAATCCCCGCGTTTTGCCACGTCTGCGCCAACTTCCCACCCCACTTCCAAGACACGACCGACGAATGAACGGCCGGGAATGTACCCCACAGGTCGAGACCGCCCCTTGTCCTTCTCGCTCGACTTTGACATCTTGGTACCATACGGAGCACCGGCGAGTGATGAGTTGGCACGTGGAGGGTGGATACCCGTAAGACGCGCATCCGTGCCGTCTAGACCAACGCCCCAGACCTGGACCAAGACGGAACCACCACCAACGTAAACGGGAGGAGCGCGATAAGCGGTAAAACCGAGTGGGGAGTCCGCGTCCACTTGGTGATTTTTCCCATTGACCGTGGTAGACGGTTTGGCTTTGGAAAACCACGCAACGCCAAAGACACTTCCACGGGATCTATGGGACTTACGGCTTGTGCTAGAGCCACCAGCAATACCGCGGACGATCTCGACGCTAGCCATGGTTGTCTGGGCGAGGCGGGCACGAGACAAATCGATCTGATCACCCAGACCGAGGCCTGTGCCTATGGTATCACGTACAGTGGCGCCGGTGGGTCTAGTTTTGCCGATTTTCCACACTCGGCCGGATCCATGGTCAAGGGACAAAGAGGGTGACCCTGTAGCGTGAGGGAGGACGAGACTGGTATAACCACGGGTGCCAGTGGAAGGGAGGGCGTCAAGTGAGTCTGAGACGGACACGTGGGCGGCAAGGGCGTCGAGGACGTTTGGAGCGGGGGACGTGTATGGCGACTTTGAAGTCGAGGCAGTGCTGTGGGATACAGTACTAGGCGGTCGCGAGGTTGATGTGAACGAACGACGAGAGCGTGAAGCGAGGGAGGGGTCGGGACTGGAAGTCGTGCTAGATGGATCAGGCGCCTGATCCGCAGCAGGCAAAAGGGCCGGGGACGAGAAGCTCCGTTGTCTGGAGAGCTTGGAGGACCGGAGCGGGGAAGACACGCGTGGCCTGTAGTATGCATCTACTGAGCGGTCAGGGGGATGAGAGATGGGAACGACGCGTTTCTGTGGGACTGGTGCATCACGAATATAAGAGAGAGCGACGTCGGAATCAAGGTCTTCCTCGACCTCGAGCAACGCGGTCATGCCAATGACGGATCTGGCGGTGCTGATCTTGGCCTTGCCGATGCCCTTGGACTTGGATGGACGGGGCGGGGCTGGATGCGCAAGTGGAGAGGGGAGGGGCATGGGTAGGCGTGACGGCAGGGAGGAAGTGGAGTGAGAGGCAGGGATCTGCACGGCTGGGGGGGTGCTGCGCCGCTTGGTGGCCTTTGACTTGGGTTTCTGCTCGTCGGTTCTCGGCGCGACGAGCCAGCGGACGTCATTTGCCCAATCCTCGTCGGTGTACGTAAGCCTGCGGTCGGACTTGTGCGGCATGCTGGAGATCGCGTGGTCGGGGAGAGAGGCAGAGGAACGAACGGCGTCTGAGAGGGAGAGGGCGGACGAGGCGGCGGAGGTGGGGGGCGTCGTGGAAGGGGAGTTGGAGGAGGAGTGGAAGGGAGACGATGCGGGGGTGAAGAAGGGTTCGTCCGTGTCGTCCGGGAGTGGGAGGTCGAGCTGCGCGGAAGGGACGATAAGAGGGAGGGAATGAGTGGGAATGTTTGTTGGGACTGACCTGGAGGGATTCTTCGGGTGTTCCACGGTAACCATGCGAGTCCTGGAAGCGGCCTGGGTGGTGTGTGGTCGCGGGGGCCGAGTATCGCTGCGAGGGTCGTCCGAGAACCTTTTGGAAGAAGGTTGGCTTGGCCATCGCCGGCGATGGAGGCGGCGAGGAGGGGGAGGACGGGGAAGGGACGAGGACGGGGAGGAGGAAGACGAGTCTGATGGACGAGCACGCACGCGGTTTTGTGTTTCCAAATCCGGTCTGATACAAAACGTGTGACGTCAGTCTACTACCGCTGTCGCCCAGGACGCCGTCCGTTTCTCCGGTCGCCGGCCCGGCAGTTCCTCTTCCGCCTCATCTCCGTCCCCGTCTCCGTCGCTCTCCTCCGCTCCCCAGAGCACGTCCCACTCGACGCCGCGCTTGTCGCTCTCTCCCGCGTCCATCCTCACCAGCCTCACACCAGCAGCGCCCCGCAACGCCTTTCTGCTCTTCACCGACCCCAGCACCCCCACATCCTCTTCCATCGTCTCTTCAGGCGCCTCGGGCAGACTATACCGCATCAATTTGCCTGTGCCCCAGTCACGTAGCACGATCCGTGCTGCGCCTGTATGATCAAGCACGCCCCTCTGTCATGCCATAAGCCACCGGTATCCACACATCGAGCCCAACCCCTACCTTTTTTATCAGCCCGCTCACCCGCGCTACTCCCGCGAGGAACCCCATCGCGTCCCCTTGCAAAAACGCAGGCAAATTGTACGCAAGCATCAGGTCTTGCGTATCTGCACGCGCCACGATATGTGCCACTATTCACAGTCAGCCCATCACCTCGATCACGTCCTTGCTCACCCACCTGCAAACAATGGGTCTTTCAGTCGGTCAATCCGGCCCCTACACCGCAGCAGAATATCTCGTGCCCGCATTGCCTCCCTCTCCTCGTCCGTCGACGATTCTGCACGCACAAACTGCAATCCAGGCGTGTCAATGAACCTCATTTTCCGCCCATCATTGCCAGGCATCGTCGCGACCACCTCCCGAGCACTCGTCGTAGTAGACCGCCCTTTGGCAGACGCTGCCATGTGCGCATTGTATACCGAGAGTACATCCGAGCCAAGAATCGAGTTGATAATTGCCGATTTGCCTGCCTAGTCGTTCATGAGATAAGATTCAGATAAGATCGCGGCCTGACGCTCACGTTCGTTGCCCCAGTCACAGCAACGACTAGCTCCTCGCTGTTTTTCGTCTGTGCGAGGTTATTTAGATGTGTCCACAGACCAGCAAGTCCCAAGGCATCGTCCTTGGGCATCGGCTTCGCCTTTTTGTTCGGTAGTTCAAACGGTGTCCCGGAGAGCATAAAGGCAGACGACACCCTGAACGGCAGTACCGTATATGATGTCCGTAGGTGTGCGAGCCACTGTACGAGCGATTCTCGCGGCACCGTGTCTGCAACGCATGTGATATGAGTTCGAGGACCCTGCCCACATGTCGTACGCACCCGCTTTGTTCAGAAGCACCGTCAACTTGCCCTGTGCCGCTTCTGCCAACGCGTCACTCATACCCGCGGCAGGGTCTCGGACATCAACCACATGCAGCACGACGTCCGCCTTTTGCACCACCTCACGGAGCGTTGGAGGACCAGGGAAGACGGGTATAGCGGGAATCCGTTCCTTGACAACGCCGTCGTCGTCCTTGTGTCTGGGTATGGGAGCACCCCGCAGTGACGTGACTCCATCAAAGCCTTGTCCATCTTCTTCGTCCACACCCTCCGGAGTTGGACTCTTCTCATGGTCGTTGCCATCATTCCGTGTCGTGGCTGCACGTTTTTCTTCTTTCCGACGTTGCTTCTCTGCGGCTGCCTGTGGTCAAGTGATCAAGACGCTGCATGGCGCACAGACCGGACGTGAGCGTACTAGACGTCGTTGTTCCTCGACCTCTGCGAGAATCCGGTCTTTATACGGAAAGTTGTTCGGGATGCCCGGATCCTTTTTTGATTTCTTTTGCACGACTGCGAGCGACGATCAGCGAGGCGTCGGAAATGAATACCAGGTGTGACGCACGCTTTCCTGCAGCCTTGTCTTTGCGAGCCTGCTTCTTGGTCTTTTTGCGATGTTCGGAGACCTTGTGTTTGATCTTCTCCCGCTGGCGGACGGTGCCGCGCTTGGAGGTCTCTGCGATGCGCTGGTGAGCTACGCGGGGGCTGACTCGATGGACACGCACTTTTTCGAATGCGGGGCATTGGCAAGAGGCTAGATATTACCTAATCACCCCCTCCATGGCTGGTTTCGATCCCAAACGCCATGTCGGCGTACATCCAGAACGCGTCTCGCACGTCTCCTCGACCGACTTTCCAGGTCACCACACGGACAAGGACAACGCCTGGGATATCGCCAAGTTTCAGCAGGTCTGCACCCTTTCTCGCTCTGGCACATGCATGCTCACCCCCGTCTCAGAGACTAGCCGTCCCCGTCGCGCGTCTCTCGAACCGCTCCATCGACTTTGATCTCGTCGGCGTCGACGCCTCCATCGCCAACGCCTTCCGACGCATCCTCATCGCCGAGGTACCCACCGTATGCATCGAACGCGTCTACGTGTGGTGCAACACCTCCGTCATCGCTGACGAAGTCCTCGCCCACCGTCTCGGACTCGTCCCCTTCAACGTCGACCCCGCCCTGCTGGACATGAAGGACCGTGAGCACCCCGTCCGCTGCACCGTACGAACGTGCTCGTCACTCTTTATTTTTCGCAGCCCAAAACGATCAAGCGACGGATCGCAACACGCTCGTGTTCCGACTCAAGGTCGCCTGCGAGCGCCGAAAAAACGCGCCGAGGGACGCGACGGACCCCGAGGTGCTCTTCACCAACTCCGAGGTGCTCTCTTCGCAGCTCGAGTGGGTGCCACAAGGCGAACAGGGTACCGTCTTCGCCGCGAACCCCCCCGCGCCTACGAACTCCAACATCGTCCTCGCAAAGCTGCGCCCTGGGCAAGAGATCGACATGGAGGTGCATGCCGTCAAAGGCGTCGGCAAAGACCACGCCAAGTTTTGTCCTGTCGGTATGCAGGCGATCACCTGTTCGTATCACGCAACCCCGTTGATCTTCCTCCTCGCAGCCACCGCCTCCTACCGTCTACTCCCAAAGATCATCCTCAACCCAACCAAGCCCGTCCCGCCCGATCTCGCCGAAAAATTCCAAAAATGTTTCTCCCCGGGTGTCATCCGCGTACACCCGCAGACGAAAAAAGTCAGCGTGGACGACAAATCGGCGCGCTTCGAGTCGATGAGCCGCGAGGTGTATAGACACCCCGAGTTCGAAGGTTGTGTCCAGCTTGCGCGTGTACGAGATCACTTCCTTTGTACGTGATGTCGTGATACCTCTTCGCCTGTCGTTCGTGCCTCATCCATTCTGTCTAGTCTGTATCGAGTCAGAGGGATTCTACCCTCCGGAACGTCTGCTACCCGAGGCGATCCAGGTGATGCGGACTAAAGTCGCTACGCTACGTCGTGCCGCCGAAGCACTATTGAACGATACCAGCGCAAACGAAGACGTCGAGATGACACAAGCATAAACAACTTTCATCGTGTGTTGTAGCATCTACATGTGTAATACAGCGAGACGTTTGATACACGACCAGGCACGGAATGACGGCAAACACCAACAGTGTAAGAAATGGGCACGACATCATACTTTGTATACTGAACCAAATTTGCGTCACTGACTATCGACCCCCTCTTGGGCTGCCCGTGGAACGGCAAAATGGATCGGTGGCGTTCTGTCCACCGACGTGTAATAAAAACTCGTGATACGACGTCGATCGCCGTCGTGCACGCTCGCATCCTGCTCGATCCTACGAAACGCGGCCAATCAGAAAACAAGCAAAACGTTCAATAGGCTGCGCGGACTTACTTGGCGCTGAAATGAACGTGCGTCTGCCTCTGCGCTGGGCCTGCCCGAATGCGAAAGGGCAGGGTGCGCGTGACGACGAGCGCGCCGGCGACGACCGCAGGCTACGCTCACAACCACCGCATCAGTCCTCGTTCACCTTCGCACCGTCAAACGACCCACCTCCTCTGGTTTGTCCTCGTTGGTCGAGACGACGTCCGCGTCCCAAGCGACGCTTACGTGCGTCTGCGTCCTCGCCGCCACCGTTGCTGCCGCGGCGTATCGCGACGTCAGCTCGTCCCTGAGCGCCTGCAGCGCCTGCACCTCGTGGTTCACCCGGACCTCGCACGCGCGCGCAAACGTCCGGTCAAAAGCGTCCCCGACGACACGCGGGGCGTCCGAGGCGTCTCCCGGACCGTACAGCGCCGTCAGGCGTCCCCGGATCCACGCAGTACTCGCGCTGTGCGTGCTCGCGGCATTCACGTTTTCCATGTCGGACATGCCAGGCTTTGGGGGGTGAGAACGGTAGGGGTAAGTGGTGGCGGGATTCGAATAGGATTTAGGGGCGATGTCGAGGGGAGTAGCAACGGGGCGGTGACCAGGGCGCTTGTCTGCAGGGGTGTGACAATGGATCAATGATTATCACTCTGCCGCAGGGGTTATGTGGGAGTCCGACTCGGTGCCCGATTTCGGAGCCCCTCGCACTGGACCCGGGCCGATATGCCACGTCATCGGTTTCGAGGGGTGAATACGCCGCAAGACTTGTCTCAGATTCTGCTCCATGTATGAGGACCTCGAAACATTCTCGTCGCATGGATGCCCCTCGGAGCTGAATTCAACGGGGCGTAAGCGGCATTGACGGAGGGGCGATGGCTCGGTGCACCCCAAATTGATTCATATCGCTGACAGATGCTTCCTGGGCCAAGAGTCTGAAGCTTCGCGAACGATTTCCGCAGCAAGGGCCGCGGACACATCGTGATTATCGGCAACGACGCCCATCGGAATCAATCACTGATCATGGACATATGCATTGATAGCACGAATTCGATAGCATGTACAGACTATGCAAAGTAGCCCGAGGTTCCACCTCTATATTAATTCATACTTGCCATAGAATAGCTCATCCGATCCCAATAACCTACAGCCCATCCCTCACTCCAAAGTCTCGTTCATCTCCTTCTCTTGACGACAGCAAGACAACCAGGCAAACCACATCATCGTGCGCAGCTGAAGGACGTCCTCCTTCCACGCCATCGATTGGTTCTGCTCTCTAAACTCCTTTGTAAGTTGCTCACAGCGCGATATATTCTCGGGGCTGACAAAGTCAACCGCAACCTTGATGCAATCTGCGAGGTTGCAAACCTGAAGTACGACTGAGTCCAATATAAACAATGTGGAGTGGACCAATCTCACCTGATGAGCACATCCAGCGGGTATGAACACTGCCTCTCCTGGTTTCTGATATACCCTATAGCTCTTGATCCCGTACAAATCAAAGAGCTCCTTCCTAAGAGTACTGTCGAGGTAGATTTGTTGCGAGTGAATAGGATCATGCTGATAGGACCCCTTAAACCTTCTCCGGAGGAAGGCACGCAGTTTTTCTGCATCACATGCACGGAAAAGATCCCAAGCTGCACAACCGGGTTTCCCGTCCGGTGTAGGGCTTGCATACGTCATGATGTTGACAGCGTCTGCCATATCCATGTGCAGTCTAGTCGATCCTTTGCTGCCTGCAGACTCGAAGGATGCCATCGCATTATACATCTTAGGACCTGATCAATTTGTTAGTTATCATGCACCCGAAGCCCCTGGCTAAGGCGTACCAAGGTCTGGTGCAACGGTATTACTCGGAAAATGCGAAGCAATATTGAGTGCGCCGTCTCGGCGAACGTAACTGGGGACCGGTACAGCCCTGCTAAAGTCCTCAAAGAGCTCGGGAAATGCGGTTTTGAAATCAGTTGATGGTGGCCAATCCTAGAGATCGCACTCAGCATCGCCAGCTCGCGTACATTCATTGGAACTTGCCTTCAGTTTCCAACACTCAACCCGACCTTCATACTTTCCAAACCACGAGAAGAATTCACCAACAGTGACACGCTTATTCACGTCTGACTGACACTCAAGTATGAGGCAACTTTGAGAGTTGTATTTCTGAAGGAAATATTCGGGTGTCCATAGAATCTGGAATTTCGGAAGGAGACCAGTGACAACTAGGGGTTCGCCCTTGGCCCAGAGAGGTCTAAACACATCTTCTGCGAGCTCCGAGTCTGGGATGGTAATCGTGGGATGGGAAGGAATTTCCGGTGGCTCCGTTGAAATAGTATTGGGTGGAGGCTGCGCCTGGGCCCCCGCATTTACGGGGGCTCCATCGGCACCAGCTGGAGGAACCTGTGCCGCTTCCCCAAGGTTGGACGGCACAAGGGTTTCAGAGTTTGATGAATCCACAGAAACCCCATTCAATATGGCACGCGCGCCCGAGTTTGATGTGGATTGTCCGTTTTGAAGAGTAGGGTCAATGGCTCCAATAGCAGCAGCCTCATCGGGATCCGGTTTCGCCAGGAGATCCTCCATATCCTGGATAGCTTGCGCCAGCTCAGTTTTGCAAAACCGTGACATGGGCGAGAAGTCTTTGGCGTGATGCTCGTTCCTGCGCGTGCAGGACAGGAAAAATGGGTTGGTGTGGGCATGTTTCTCTCGTCTGGCTTGCAGAGCTGCGATCTCCGCCTGCGTTGCGCCGGGCTTATCTTCGGTCAACTCCTTGACCTGCTCAAAACACTCGGCGCATGCTTCGCGGCCACAAAGCCGGCACATCCAACTGCACGAAAATATTGAAGTCATGCAAGTATCTAAAAATATGCATTGATTTGAAACGTTTAGTCTCAACAAGCTGAGTCACAAATGAAACCTACCACATGTGGCACGAACTTCACTTTCTCTCGTCCGCCTTATAATTTCAGGATAGGCCAGGTGATCAAGTTCTTGACGAAGTGTAGGCAACAAAGCTTTGGCGATCGTTCGCTGAGCGAAGTGATGAGTCGAGTAGAGCAGAAGATCAAATTATCGGACTACCTTGGTCCAGCGAATATGTTGCTCGGTTAGAGGAACGTTCCACTGAACAGGGAAGTTCATACTCGGAGCATCCGGCCGCTGATTCTCCACGAAGCTGATACCCACGATGTTCCGCTGACTATCCTTGAGAAAGAAGCGGATACCTTGGAACCGGCATGTGTCACCAGCCCAACGGCGCGTGCAGGAAACACACCGCGGAAATTGCTCTGATCTATACCGATTCGACATGCAACGAGCGAATTGAAGTTCAGGATGAAGCGGAGAAGTGCCTTCGGTTCCTTGGCCACCATTCTCTGTCGAAATGACCCTCATAGGGTTTCATTTAGGTCAAATGTAGTGGGACATGATGGAAAACCGACCTTCCCCAACCTTCTCTTTGCCCTTATCGGCAGTCGTTGATGTGTAGGAAACTGTGGGCATGAGTTGTGCTACATGGAGATGAACACCGGTCCCGATCTAGACGACAGAAACTGACCATTTTGGGCAGCAATCTGAGCTGCTTCGCTTCTTTTCCTGGCATTATAACCACGTTTAGAAGACGCTTTAACAGGGTAAGGAAAAGATACTCGAAAAGTGACGAAAACTCGCACCATTCCCCTCCGGAGGTTTCGCCTTTTTGGCCTTTTTCGATTTTTGCGAAGGCGGTTCCTCGACTTCAGATGATGGACGCTTCTGCACCTGAGGCGGTGGAGGCGGTGGGGGTGGTGGATGTTGGTACAACATGGCCGGAAACATCGCAGGAGGTGGATGCATGAGTGCACCCATTTCGAACATGGGTTGCCCCGGGATCGGTGCAGTGAAGCGCGCCGCTAGACGAACAGAAGCTCTCTCAGCATTCTGTAAAGCTTTGTTGCGAAGACTCAGGAGGGGATGGGGGGTGACATAGAAATAACAATTACATGCATGATGAGGGTGAATATGCTGCGGAAGATGCTCTTGCGCGGCATGGCTGTATTGATCTGTTCAAAGGGACAAGCTGAGTCGAGGACGTGGGTCTGACTGAACGCGTCACACTGACTGTTTTGAGTGTAATCGCCCGCCATGGCTAGGGAGGACGCTTTTGGATTCAGGAACGCGAATGAATACAGGTAAAGTGGATTCCCGCTCACAAGTCCGCTCGTCAGAGTACATTGGTGCCACGATCGGGGAACCATAGGAGACGCTCGCGACGTCGGGCTGTGGAGGCCACGGACCCGTTGGCATTGCAAAGTTTCCATGCTCGTCCATCCTTGGCTTTGGCTGCCTCTGTGATATGTCTCCGTTCATGTCAGGATACATCTGGGGAGGCATTGGATACGATCGACCGGTGGGCGGGCCGGCGTCAGGCCTGCGTTTCGGTGCATTCGGATCGCCATTTACGGGTTCCCAGCTGGCAGCGCGAAGGTGGAAAGAGGAACCAGAATCCGGTTGCTGTGGATAGGGAACATGTGGTGGGTGTTGGGGATGTTGGTACTGGGAAACACCGGGGGAGGATGGGAGGTTTGGGAGGTGGGTTGGATGCTGGTAAGCAGAGGAGGAGTCGGAGGACGGGTTGAGGAGCTGGCTGATGGAAGTACGCTTGTCATGCATGCCATTCATGGCTGTACACGACGGGGAGCACGGAAACTTTGGAAGGCGACGAGCTGTAGGGAAATGAGCGGGTGGGAGACGCCCACTCGCGGAGTAGATGCATCCAGCGGAGTGAATCTTGCATCTTCGACTCCGACCCTCACACACCGCCTCGGCAATCCGGCATCTCTTCCGGCATCCCGTCCGGCATCGTTAGCCGCGAACCTCTATGTCTCGGCCTGGCGAACAATCCGTTCGTCTGTTCCTCCTCGTCGCTGGCGCGATCGTGTCGACTATGCGCCGGCCCTCCAGGATTGCCTTCGCTATAGCATTACAACCCCTCCCCAACGTGTGCAACTTTACTTCTTGTCGCGACGCGCATGCGCATGGGATCTCATTTGTTCTCGTGAATCTCGTCATGTCGTGGTAAATAATACGTATGCATGCAGAGCACTCAGCAAACATGTGTGTCCATTGCTCCAGCTATCCCACGTAAAATAAAAGACAACCAGATCCTCCTATCTTCTAAAAACCGTCAGCAAAACATGCCGTGAAAATGTCGTGTGAATAAACATCGTAAACCCCAAAATCAAGACAACATAAACCCCAAAACGAATAGCACTAGCATAATACGCCACAACGAGCCTAGAAAAATTTGCGGAAGACCCCGGCGACCTTCAGACGAAATGGTATGAATAACGGCTTGATCATCCAGAGAAGCATTCCAAAGGTCGCCCACCACCGTCAAGGGATCTCGCCTGGCTCGTTATGGCCATCTGGTGGGTTCAACGGCGAATCCCCTGAAGGACTTTGCGTGTTGGTCACAAGGGTTCCGGTACCTATGACGACCCTGATGGGCATTATTTCGCACGCAATAGCCGAGACTTACTAGGCATCAGAGATACACCCTCAGCGACAGAACCTAACTGTCCAGCAGGTTGTGATCGTTTGTCTAGATCATCTGGCGGTGGCATCAGTGACATTCAACACCAAACGGAATCAGGCCCGCCACACCTGTGATCGTCGATGCCTCAACTACTGGACCTGACGAATTATAAGCACCAAAGATCACTCCAAAGCAGGCTATAGACGTTTACTTGATGTGGTTGCTCCTTCATGTTTATTGGCTAGATCCGGACCGTTCGTCGTCGTCGAAGATGTTGAATAGCTTTCGCTGAGTTTCAGCAGCGCGTCCAGCTTCTCCGACGCCGGTAACGTATTTGAAGATACAATGAGCGGGACGCCTTCGTAATGCCCTTCTGTCTTTCCAACGGACGACGAACGACTTGGGGAGTGATTCATCGGCGTGGCCCTCCCTTCAGGCACATGTAAGCGGCGAGCAACAGCCTGTGCTTGCGTATTCTGCTCTGTCGAAATCGACCTGGCGGCTTCCGGGCGCAAGTCGGCCCACATCTGCAGTGCTTTGATGGAACCCCATTCGATAATCTTGTTGTTGAGCCATTGCAATGATACGGGCTTTGTCAGGAAGTCATTGCATCCTGCTGCGAGTGCGGCAACTCGATCGCTTTGAAGAGAAGACGCCGTTAGTGCGACGATAATGACCGAAGAACGATAAGGCGACGTCAATGCTGTTGATGTACGCGAGTCGGATGAGGCTCCTTCGGAGGGTGTACGAGCACTGCCGTCAGACTGAGGGGTTGAAGGAGCGTATGCAGCGGCTTCAAGTTGTCGAATTTCCTTCGTCGCCTGAATTCCATCCATAACGGGCATTTGAATGTCCATCTACAATCTCGTTAGAGATGATGAGAGTCGACTCTCACCGGGCTCACCAAAATGAGATGGAAACCCCCACTGCGCCACTTTTGTACGGCCTCCTCTCCGTTCTTTGCAACGTCATACTTGATCTTCTTTTTCCGCATGAAGGTAGACAAAATCGTCTGATTGATTGGGTTATCTAAGTCCATCACTGATGAGTATGGTTCGCAAAGAGAGTTAACATCACATACCGTCAACGATAAGGACGCTGATCGGTGGGATGATGTTGGTATCGGTCGTTCCCTTCGTCACCTTTGTAGACATGGCAGGTAGTGACGAAGGCTTCTGATCTTGTATCCGCCTGGAGGGTCGTCTCGTAAAGGTATTTGCAGGTGGATCAGGTGCACTGGGTGACCCTGGTGGCGATGACGTCTTCCTCGCATCGACTGAATTCCCCTTCCACGGCGAAGCTGGAGGTGGGCCAACGTCATCGGCCAATACAGACGGCTTTCGGACCTTGCCTTTTGCGGCAGCATTGGCTGCGGGAGACAGAACATCAGGGCTCGGTAATGAATCTTGGCGATAGGGGACGGGTGTGCTAGGCCCTTGAGTGTGTAACGCAGAAAAGGACATGATCTGCTGAGCTGGGTTCTTGTCCTCACTGCTTGAGTGTCGACGTGAAGCTGGCCGGCGTACCCTGTCTGGTGCAGGCATAAGTAGTTGCGCCTTTGGCACTTCAATAGGCCCTGTTACCCCAGGCGTCTTGACCCCTTTAGATCTCGGTTGGAACACGATACCGGCTGGTTGTCCATCTGGACTAGAGATTACGAGACCAGAGGCGGGTGACATGCCAAGTTTCACAGAGCCATCAGGGAAATACTCTGCCGTGTCCGAGATGGCAAGGGGTGATGGTGGGTGCAGTGCATGTGGTTCACCGATAATTTCCCTGGGTGACCTAACCGCTCGGTCGGAAGTCGCACGAGGAGAATAAGCAGGTCGCGACGGAGGGGACCTTGGAGTAGCTTGCCCATGGTTGAAGAAAGGTGGACAGTGAACCCCTGGACTCGTCGGGGAGCTTGCAATTGGAGCAAAGAGAGGATCAACGACGGGCTTCGTTACTGCAGTGTGGAGGGCAGTCAAGAACCGACGCGGTCCCGCCGGTTTAGGAATAATCATGATGTCTAAAGGTGGCTTGACGAATGCGTCGACTGAAGGAGTAAGGTCTGTTTGAACGACGTCCTTGACAGCTTTGTAGTTGGATAAGCTGGTGAAATGTACAATGACATGTGCAGACGCTGCTTGCGCGCCGGTGGGTGAACCATATCCCAGTGCTCTGGCTATCTGCGGGGAAGACTTGGGTCTGTGATGAGCGGCCAGCGAAGGTCGTTTACTCCGTGAGTGTATGGCAGTAGACGGGAGAGGCTGTTGCTCAGCACGGTCCTTTTGTATCCTCTCGCGTAGGACTGACACGTCGTCATCGATGAAAGTAAAGGTCCCCGACGATCCGACTCGGGAGGTCCCGTTAGACGCCATAGTGGAATTCTCGTGCGGGACATTGTCAGCAGAGCTCCAGTGGCGAGGTTTGGTCAACTGTCCATTTGCCCCTGTGTTGATGTCTGAGGACGTAATCTTCTCGGAAATGCTTTGATGGCCATCTGCATCCAATTCTCCAGAAAGGTGGCTGACATCCATGCCCCAAGTAGTGAGATAGCTCGTCAAATGGTGAGCAAACACACTGCTCTCCTTTGCACACAAGGTAGCCCTCTTGCCTCGCAATGTTTCCGAAAATTGGATCAGCTCCTCCAGACTCGGTTCCTTAGTTATCCGAGTCCCAGAGAGTAGCGGCGAATTATATTCCACGACAGGCGTGGCTCTGGCACTGATAACTGCAGGGGATCCTGCTTCCAAAGGGAATACCAATTCGCACGCTCGACCTGGAAGAGACTCCCGAGCAGGCAGGTCGTAAGCGAAGGAAGCACCTGTGCGTGAACACAGTCGCTGCAGCAGGAGGGATCCAAAATTGGGCTTGGGCCGGGCCGAAGAAGAATCACCGATGTCAGGAGGATGCATGTCGTTGCTCGTTCCAGACGGAGTAAAATAGTGGTTGATCTGGAATGCGCAACGAACGTGCCCAACTTCTATACTCGACATGTACGAGCCCCTCCTGTTTTGAACGCGCCTGCTCTCAGGTTCGATGGGAGAATCGGATGAACCATCCAGGACCGGTTTAATGGATAGTTCGACGTCAATCGCGTCGCCTCGGCGAGCAGTGCGTAAAACTTGACGAATAACCTTTGAAACCGTCAACGACAATACACCATCCTACCACTGTGATTACTCACATAAGTTAAAGTGTTGGAAAGCCCGAATTCCTCGCCACGGACAGCGACGTGTCTCAAGCCAACGTCCGCATGGAAAAGCACAAGGTCCACACCTCTCTGCGCCGCGCATCCACTAAGCGCATCGCCCACGCCTTGCAGCATCTCCCCAATATCAAAGTCGGAATGGGTGATCGGGGTGCGTGTTGCGGGTGATGAAACCGGTGCATCAATTTCAGTGAGTCCGCTCCGTGCACACAATTCCGGCATGTTGGCCGACACAAAATTGAGGTTCTTCATCGTGGTGAGCACCGCAGACACAGAAGAGGTCGGCACTGACAGTGAGCAGGCCGCGTATTGTTCCTTGGCGGGGTCAAGAATCTGGGCTGGGGATACCTGCAGAAGCGTCTGGACGACCATTTCTACAGAATCTGCTAGCTCCAACGAAGCCTCATGAAAGTGCGAGCTGTCAAAGGGGTCGGGCGTAATGGGAACACTCGTTGCAAACGGAAGCTTCGCGTGCGTCCTGAAAGGATTCTGAAGGTGCTCCATCTGGGAGGGTAAAGGTGCTGGGAACGTGCGAGACGGTCGTGAAATATCAGAATACCCGTCTTGCGTGCTTGTGGCCCCAGATTGCTGCTGGAGAGATCTGCGTTGGTCGGGCGAGGTGTCGTAATCGTCAGAGAGCTCCGCCTGGGAGACCTTATCGATGGACGAATGCTCCCTTTCAGAAAGATCGGAGTCTGCCTCAGACGAGCTGAGGACAGCGGATCGTTCGACGGTATGGGCAACAAGAGACGTTTGGATAGGCGGAGAGGGCTCGGCGGGCCAAGTCACGGCAAACTTGCTTGGGCCGACAAGGTCGGGCGAGAGTGTAGGGTCATCATGGGAGAGAGGATGGCGAAGAGCAAAGACCTGTTTTGCCCCAGCCATGACAAGTGAGGCGTGCTCGGGGACGGCGGCAAGAAGCCAGGCTCTTGGTCACAGAGGCTTGAGGGGGAATATAAAGACCTCGTCAGGAGGCGAGATGGAACAGGATTTTGGCGGAAACTCTGAGGGGGGGTCCGTTGTCTGAACCCTCGATCGACGTCCAGCTGGAAATGAAGGGTGTGCGTCCCTAATGTCACCCCTTGTCACAGCCTGCCGTTACCCGCACACCCGGAATCCTCATGGCAAATGCAAAACGACCAGTGTAGATTTCATAAAAACTGTCGCAAAAATGTTACAATCACTCAAATAGTCGCTCATAGAGTAAGGTTCAATAGGTCAGCTCGACGTCTCCCTCAGCAACCAGGTCCATGTCGTGGTAACTAACTTTCTTGCCTGCCGCAGCTCGTGGGTCCTCCTTGGCGTCGGGCGGCGGTGGCGGCGGCGGCACGCCGCCCACCACTTGACGGCGACCGCTCTTTCGACCATTCGCTTCATGACCACCAAGGGGAGCATCTAATGCCATGACTGGTTTGGCGGGCAGACCAGCCGCCGCGGGAACCGTAATCTCCACCGGTTGATCAAAGCCTGATGCATAACCGCTTATGCGATCACTCAAACGACGTGCTGTGGTAGCTTCGTCCCTCCGCGGAGGCGGCGGGGGCGGGAATGAACCAGGAGGGTATTGATAACCGTAAGGGTCCCAATAACCGCCGCCCATGTAAGGTGGTGGTGGGGGTACATACGCCGCAGGGTGACCACCATAAAACAGATTAGGACGAGCATATTCGGGCATGTAAACACTCGGGCCCTGAATCCCATACGCCTGTGGAGGTGCTTGACTGTTGCCTGTCATAGGAGGAGGGTGCGTGAAAGGCTGGATCCTGTGAGGGTCTAGTGCGAAATTGTTGAAATACGGAATCTGCCGAGAATCAATACATTCCCCTGAATCAGCAACCTGTTCTTACCTCATCGAGCTGCTTGACAAGGTCAGGGTGCTTGTTCGCAATGTGCTTCTCGACAAAGGAGGTGGCCTTGAACAGCTTTTGGCACGTTTTGCATCTGAAACGACCTTCATCTTCTTGTTTGATGAACGGTTCGACTGCCTTAGAAAGTTCCCTTCCACAATATGAATATGAGATCATTGCGAGGGTTCACACAATGAATGCTTACTCGTCGTAACTCTTGCCTCCATAGTCGCGGGGGTCAACACCGTCTTTATTGATAAGGAGAGCGATCTTTGTATCAAACCACTCCATCCAGCGCTCATCTGCGAAGATTAGACTATGAGTTATGGTCATCAAAGTAATTTTGGCCGCGTACCGTTTCTCTTCCAGTCCCTGCTCTCAGCGGGCTTTGGCACTGCAATTTCTGTTTCCTTTTCCTCCTCTCTTTCTCTCTTTTCCTTCTCGACCTTCTCGGTTTCAGCTTTGACCTCCTCAAGCAGTGACTTCGACAGAGGTTTCCTCACGTGCTGCAGGCACTTACGCTGTAATTCTTCTAGATGATCGGTAACAACAGCGCAGTAGTAGCAGGTGTGGTATGCTGCGCGCAGGTAGGCAATATACAAATCCAACGAAATCACCGCCTTACACAAGGGCAACATGAGGGCCTTTCACGATGTAGACTCCAGTCTGCTCACCTTCCTTGCCTCCAACACCTTCTCATCAACACCTTGTTCATGAAACTCCCCAACAAGTTTTTCAATACGCCGCTCAACCGCCTCAGATCCAGATCCTCTCGGCATGGAATTATCCTCATTGTCTGCCTGCACGTCAACGTCCTCCGGCATTGCACAGCCATTGGTTTCCATGTTGTCCCCACCCTTGGAAGAGGCCGAAGACTTAAACAACGTAGCGTATTCTTCTTCCAAGATAGATGCCAAGAGCTTCGCATTCGCTAGATCCTTTTCGATGCGATCTGTTCTACTTGCGACTTCAGGAACGTAACGAACACGGTTGACAAAGGGTCTTGTATTGTGGGATACATGCAGTTTAAACCCCTCAATCTACAGCAATGCGTGAATTAATTACCCCTGAATTGAAGGCTTTGCCTATAACGCACCTTTTTGTCTGTCAGCTCACTCATCACGGTGGTCATGTCAGCGTCGTCGCGGAATTTGATCCAACCGGCGCGGTAGAAATTGCGTTTCTGGAGGGGATCACCCAATGCAAGATACATGAATCCCGAGATCTTGCTGCACACCTACAAACCAAATTATAGATCATGCAAATGGCAGAGCACGTTGGACACACCTCCTCAAGTTTGAGTCGACCAATGTCAGGAGGAATGGTACGGATCATCACTTGATTACCCTCGGGAGGAACAGATATCTCTTCGCCACGATTGTTCCGCTTGTGTTCAGTAGCCGCTTTCCCATTCTCAACCCGGCTTGCATCATGTTCACCTGTGTCTTCCTCAGCATCCATAGTGAATTGCATGTCATCATCTGCGGTATTCTTGACTTCCTCGGTAGGTGCCACATTCTCGCCCACATCACCCGAGACCGCAGACTCCTTGTGTTGTGCGTTAGACTCGGACTCAGGCTCGTTCAAGTCGGGATCAAATTTGCCCGATTCCAAGTCTTGAATGAAAGTGTTCAAGCGGCCTTTCCACCCATCCACTCTAAGGCGACGACGAAGCGCTACAAATTCTGGTGCTGGGTCATACTTCTCCGCAAACCAAGGGGATTTCCTGTGATGGTCAAACATCGTTTGCAACTACAACACATTTCAGTAAAATCCTCAAAAGTCGGGTAACTGAACTGCGATTGACAGCTGGGACATGGGGTACGGACCTGGGTAGACATAAACTCCTTCTTATATTTCTCCCAGCGGGCACGAATACCATTACGAGGCTTTGACCCATCACCCGCCTCTTGCTCCGCAGCTTTGTCGGCGTTGTCTTCTTCCGTTGCTTGTTGTGGAAAGTAATACCTAAACCATTCTGCGTATTGTTTCAGGGTAGCAGGGTGGTCCATGGTACGAGGGTCAACAGGCGCTCGCCGCGATGGTGGGAGTGGCTGGGGGGGATATGGTCCAGGAAATTGCGCACGAGGGGGCGATCTATAACCGTATGCACGGGAATGAGCATCTGGAAAGGGAACGTTGTTGAAATACGAGTTAAATTCATGAAAGGAGGTACCATAATCGTCGCCATATCGAGGGCGAGGGTCATAACGTTCCCGGTCGTAAGGTGACATGGAACGACGACGCTTGCGACCTGGGAAAGGATGAGACAGTGAAAGGCTATGCATGAATTTGGGACATACTGTCGTCGGGAGGGGGGCTACGACTCCTCCCGCGTCTGAGATGGTCGTATGGACCACGATCTCTCTCAAAGTCGGGCCAGGGTCTCTCTCTATCAAAATTGTCCCATGCACCGCGGTAGTCTGGAGCGTAGGAGTCAGGGTACGGCGGTCGCGGAGGAAATGTACCCCTTGGAGAGCGGGAACGAGAGCGCCGCGGAGGTGGATAAGCAGGAGCAGACCAAGAGGACATGAGTGACACGTCAAGAAGAGTAAAGAGCTGAGAGAGGAATCAGAGACTTAGTCCATGGTTTGAGAACAAGGATGAGGACAAGAGGAAGAGGGAGAGGAGAGAGCGCTTGTAGGCATGAGGAGGAGAATAAGACAGACCTCTTGTATCGCGTCACTGCTTTGTTTTGGAGGCTGGGTCGATGAGCTCGACGCAGCGTTGGCGAACAATGTGCGCGATACAAGAAACTGTTCCTCGTCAACACTCTCATTTCCCGTCCGCTTTCTTTCTCCGATATAATCGGACATTAAAATTTGCTTCGGCGTCTCGGCACGGAAACTAGAATATGCTACTCAACACACCCTGCAGATCCGCTGGCTCAGCCTTGTTGTCCATAATCTTGGGTCGTTTCGTTTGCTTTCTTCCCTCGTTATCCGCTCGTCGCTTGAGCTCGACGGGCCCCTGTCCCTTCTCTTTCCGTTTCCCGTTGCGCTTCTCCAGTATCCGTGCGAGCTCGACATTCCTGAGGTATTCACGCTGCTCCGATCTCGATTGCGCGAGCTCGACTCGCAGCTTGGCCGCATGCACAGCAGCCTCGTGGGCTATGAGGACGATCCGTTTAGTGGTAGAACGTGAATCAAAGTGTTTGTATCCCACCTATTTGCTCGGTCAACATGTTCCATTTGAACTTGGGCAGATATTTCATCGTCCATACGTCATCTCGCCATCGTGTCCCTTTCTTCCCTCCGATTGGTTGAGCATTGAGCATTTCCGCAACAGACCTGGCGACCCGCTTATCCTTGAATTCCACCCAACCTTCGACAAAGTGGGGTTTCTTGGTCGTGGTATGTTTCCGTCTCAAGTATGCAGTCTTTGCATCTAGGCGACATTTTCAGCAAACATTCAAGACAGACTTCAAGATCCCACCTTCTTGCTGTAGATACACCCTCCCAATTTCTCCATATTGAGACAAGAGGTGACGAACCTTGGCAGGCTGCATGCCAGGTGGTATGCGTGAAATGTATATAACACCAGAAAGTGCTTGGGCCGTATTGAAGGCCGCAAGGGCCTCGGGGTCAAGCGGCTTGACTGTTTTTTCAGGAAAAGATGGGCCTGCATACCCTTCGCAATCCGTCAGATCATCAATCTCCACTGTATGAAAGTCCTCCTGGATCGCGTCCGAGTGGGGGGAACTAGCACATTTCTCTTCGTCATCTGTATCGCGGTTCGATGGAAAGGATGGTGGTAATATTGTCGTCTTCCCTGAGCGAGATGCCTGAGTCCAGTCCTCGGACTGACGCCGCAGAGTTACTTCCCTTGCCATACTACACTTGACTGACTCGGAGTGAAGGAAGCAGCGCGAACGCCGGTTTTCCGAATACCATTTTTGAAGTTGCCCCTGTCTTTGAACGACTGATAAATTACTACCGTAGGGTGATACGTAACTGACTCGGATAGGTGTCACTTGTACTACCATACTATCGTGAGACCGGTGTTGCAAAATGTGCACACCACTTGCGAACACGTCGTCATTTGTCATCCATACATAAATAAAAAACTACGTAGAGTCATAGAGGCTCATGTAAAAAATGGGTTACAATGAAAAAAAGCACATGAAACAACAAATTGATGTTGCCAGCATGATGCCGGCTCAGCGGGTATGATTGACAGGGAGTTGCAAAATTTCCCATCTGCGTGTGGGACGGGTGTCACACTGTGACATAGCATTAAATCAATCTCCGACGTGCCGAAGTACTTGATGAACCCTTCGACTGTCTGCGCCACAAACAGATGTACCTCCATCTGTGAATAGCCACTCCATATTGAAACCCCGCCCGAATCTGTCACACCTATGAAGGTCGAGGTTGAGGGGAGGGTAGCAACTCACATCTCATAGAAATCCTTGCAGAAAAATTGGTTAAGGAAGGGCTAGAGTATGGACTATCTGTGTACATTTTTTCAATGTTTTTTGGAGATGAATCTTGCTGGTTCCTGGCTGTTTTTCATCAGAAACAGGGGTGTCAATGCATAGATATGAAGCTGACAGGGACAGAACACCTTTTTCTTAGAGAGAAAAAATATAAGGTTCTATAGAAGGTCTATTACAAGCTATATCCATGAGTACAAGCCATTGCTTGCATTGTGTGTTGCAGCAGAGTGCATTTTGCAACACTGGTCTCACAATAGTACCTCTGAGAAAAACCACGATTCTGCCATGAGGTATCATTTATTGTTGTTTTCACATGACTTGGCCAAACCAAAATTTCATGTAATAAAATGATGATCACCTCAGTCAATGCATAGCTCATCAACAACAAGTTGAAATGCCTCAGAAGAGGTGCCATTATATGCATGTGAACTAGAGGTACATAGTCCAAGTAGACTGAGAGTGAAAAAACATGATACTGAAATTCTGAGCCACTGAGATCTTGGCCCGAATTGGCAAGTTGGTGACCAACTTGGGCCAAGATCAGCCAAGATCTCAGTGGCTCAGAATTTCAGTATCATGTTTTTTTCACTCTCAGTCTACTTGGACTATGTACCTCTAGTTCACACACATATAATGGCACCTCTTCTGAGGCATTTCAACTTGTTGTTGATGAGCTATGCATTGACTGAGGTGATCATCATTTTATTACATGAAATTTTGGTTTGGCCAAGTCACATGAAAACAACAGTAAATAATAATTTTTTCTCGTCCACTAAAATTCTGCCACTTCGATTTGGAATGCTTCGGGGTGAAACGGCCTTAATCGATTAGAACCGAAAGTGTCCCGGTCATCTCTAGAACCTAGATAGTAGAAAGATGGCCACAGAACAATGTGCCCACAGCCTGAGTACTGAAACTTAAATGTTGCTGGGCAAGTATCATTAGTGCAATCTGAAACGTGCTCGATAATATTGAGCTAGAGTTTTGAGACCTCATTCAGAGTCACATTCAACCGGCAAGCACATTGTATCAATGAACTGCAATTTGGCATACCATTGGCAACGCAGGTCTAAAGGCGAGATCTCGCAGGAGAAAACAGTAACATTCTAACCCTGCAAAAATGACTGAGAAATGAATGATGTCTGGAGCTTTGTGATTCGTGGAAGTGGCGTTTGATAATTGGTCACTGCTAATACACTAACCAAACGATAACAGACAAATCGATTAAGAGAAGAATCTCTGATACCAAGTAAACATGTGACCAAGCTTGACAGAGTCAAGACGTACCAGAACTAGTCTTTCTCGTTCAGGAAAGCATCAAGTTCATCGTCAAGTTCTTTCTGGGTCTTCTGCGGTCGAGGGTTCCGTCGCCCTCTGCCCTTACCTCGCCGGGAGTCACCCTGCTCATAGCCATCATGTAATCGACGATCAGAGAATCTGGATGTCGAAGCATCACGAGGACGAGAATCGCGCAATGCGGAAGAAATGCGATGCCTGAGATTAATGTCGGGATTCGGGGCAGAGGAATGCTTGGTCAGTGACCTATTCTCGGACAATTGGTCGGCGTACATTGTCGATGGTGGAGAATACGATGTCCGCTCCTCGTTTCCAAAAAAGGCGTCCAGGTCATCATCGAGCCGCGACGCGTCCAGTAGCGAGCGTTCATCTCGCCTCCGCTTTTGTGGTGTATCACCATCTTTCCCTGCGCCTTTTCCGTACTTTTTGTAAAATTCGCTCTCCTTCATCGCATCCTTTTTCTTTACGTCATCGTTCTTCGCCCACCTCATCTTTATGGTGCCCCTTAACCCATCTCCTTGACCAAGACTTTTACTGATTCTGTCCTCTGGAAGCCAAAGGGTAACGGGAATAGACTTTGCCGTTACAAAGCCATCGTCATCCATGTCTTCCGCAGCTGTCTTTCGGAGGTAGCGGTGTGCAGCACGTGCCAAAGTTTTCGATTCGAATACCAACACACAACTGCTATCATTCACCCACTCCAGGCCAATTGGCTGCGCGTCAAAGTGTGTGACATATGCGAATATCCGTGCTGTCGGAAGGTGGGAGATGGGTACACCGGTGAGAAAGAGGGCATTAGGTCTCAGTACAGAGTCTGGCACACCACCATTCAGTTGACCACAATAGTTCATGTATCAGGCAACGTACCTTCATCCATGTCTATGTCTTCATCCTCCTCAATGTCAAGACGTTTACGCTTCGCAGGGAGAAACCTGCAGCATCAGGCTGCTGCTCTCCGCGTGAATATTGACATGCAACTCAGCGCACCTTCGCTGTCCTTGTCTTGGCGGAGTCAGAGAGCAGGTATACTTTCGCAGTGCCGATGCGATCTAGCAATGCTGGTTGTGTGTCCTCACTTGACATGGCGATTTGCTCTCCCACGACATCTTCTTTTGAAAGCGTCGTGTTGTGGGAATGTGATACAGTTTCCTCGAGCGGACCACCTGCTAGAAGATTATCCATGGATGTAGTGTCGAGGAAGAGCTATGAATATGACTTGCCCCAAATGGGATGTACATATGAGTAAACACGTGACCCTTCATCGGCAACTGTGTGATGTGTTTCTGGCTAAAGCGACATGGTGGCCCAAGCTGAGCGACTAGCCAAAAGCTCATCCAAGAAGCACCGCAAAGACAAACGTGAGCCCCTCGATACCTCTCATGTGTCTTTCTGATTCTGGTTGAATCAGCCTGGGATACCGATGACATTGATCAGTGAGCAATTCGTCGCTTACCTTTCGTACCTCGACAAACTGACAGTACCCAGTGTGAGCGTAGTCTGGATCGTTGTAAGCCAGGATGCTCAAACCCTATAAGTGGAAGATCAACCCTTTCTTACCAGAAGACAATAAAGGGGGAGTGTTTACCGAAGAATCGTCTTTCGCCACTCTCTTTCCCAAGTACAGAGAAAAATATCTGAGGGAAGTGTGGAGCGCAGTTACTCGAACTTTAGAACCTCATGTGAGTCCCTGGGGCCATCTTGATTTATGTTTAACCGCACAGGACATAGGGTGTCACATGCACACTCGATCTGGTGCACGGGTCCATGTCTGTACGCACGACGCGCAAAACCTATGACCCATATATCGTGCTGAAAGCTCGTGACATGATCAAGCTCCTCGCGCGAGGCGTTGCAATCACGCAAGCGGCGAAAGTCCTCCAAGATGATGTGACTTGTGACATCATCAAAATCGGGAATCTTGTACGGAACAAAGAGCGCTTTGTCAAAAGGAGGCAGCGCATTATTGGGCCTGACGGTAGCACTCTCAAGGTAACTTCGATGCCACCATGACATTTAAGTCACTTACAGAAAGGATTAGGCAATTGAGCTGTTGACGCAGTGTTATGTTCTGGTTCAAGGTAACACTGTAAGCGTTTTAGGCCCACACAAATCATTGAAGGAGGTGCGACGCATCGTCTTGGATTGTATGAAGAACATACACCCGATATACCGAATAAAAGTCGGATCATTTTTTGTCACGTATTGACCTCTGCTGAAAGCTCTAGCAGGAACTCATGATTCGACGAGAATTGGCCAAAGACCCCAAACTCATAAATGAGTCATGGGATCGTTTCCTCCCTCAGTTCCGGAAGCGCCATCTCAAAACCTCTGAGAAGACTAAGCGAAAGAACGAAAAGCTTGCGGCAAAGGAGGCAGCTCGCAAGGAAGCAGGGCTGGAGCCCGTATCTGCCAAGAAGGAAGTACACGCGAAGAAAGTCTACACTCCATTCCCACCACCCCAACAACCTCGCAAGGTATTAGTGTGTTGCCGAGTACGGGGCAGCTTCTCAGCTTCTTTGTTACATAGGTCGACCTTCAACTCGAATCGGGAGAGTACTTCCTGAAGCCGCATCAAAGACAAGCACGAGAGGAGGAACAACGAAAACAAAAGGTATATGTGCAATGCCTGGCTTCACCTCGTCGTTAGTAAGACACATTATAGCAAGCGGAGTCGACGTTCAAGCGCCGTACTGAACGTGCGAAGGCATTCGTTGCACCCATTGAGGAAGCAGCACCCACGGTGGAGGAAAAGCGGAATAAACGTAAACATGCAGAGACAGACAGTGGTACTGAAGTGGACAAGCCAAAAAAGAAAGCAAAAGCAAGGGTTCGCTTTTCTGAAGAGCCTTGATATGATCTGTGGTGGAGCCGGTGGATCGCCTGTGGTTGTTTCTGTACATAATGCATTGTCCAACGAGTTCCATTTGTTCACCGGACTTGCTTACTTCAGCACAAGGCGACCGGCAAGGGTTGGGCCAAACGAAGACCATTTATTATGAGTGGTTGCTGAATGCATAACCGCACGCGTCTTGTTGTCCGACCTCTACCATGGCCTCGGTCGATGCCCAATGGATGCCCATCACTGGCCGTCACAAAGTAAATATTGGCACATCGCTGGGACGAGCTCTCAAGGCACGAAAAGGCATCGTTCCATCGAAGCGCGCTAGTAACCTCCCAGATCGTGATTTTTATTCCTTCCGTTGTACGTTGATGTCTCGGATGCCTACATTACTAATATACGGAGCTCTTTATTGCCGTAGACAACTTCAAACCTGAATCAATAGACCCAGATAAGCCTGGTTCCATCGAGGTGAAGCGCACCAAGGAATCGACGAGTGTCACAGTGGAGCGACCAAGCACCCAGGTATGTGGGTGTCTTCTTATCGAACGGTCACCGACAGCGCCCACAGGCAAGGGAAAGTCACCTCTTTAAAGGGACAGAACAACCTGTTAAAGAATACGATTGTGTGTTGATTTATGACGAAGACATGGGGGTGAGTGCCCGGTTCGCTCGGCTGACTACTCGATTTATCTGTATGACTCTATAGACATTTACCCTCGAAAAAATTGATTCGTTCATGAACTTCAGTTATGATCGAAAGGTTCAAGCATCATCTACAATCCAGCGCGATACAGCTTCTCGTGAGTACTCCTGCCCCTCACGGGCCTCCTCGACACACAGATTATTGGCCATCTAGCAGTGCCGATTACTCCACAACCTGTCGATGATGACATAGATTTCGTGAAGGAACCGGGAACAGCCCTGGTCGGACTTGAGAATGTGGAAGATGAACTAGATGATGACTTCGAAGAAGTCATTGCAACAGTTCCCTCAGCCTCAGGACAAAGGAATCGAAGATTGAG
This sequence comes from Brasilioporus rufonigricans, assembly GCA_038089195.1. Classification (NCBI taxonomy): domain Eukaryota; kingdom Fungi; phylum Basidiomycota; class Agaricomycetes; order Boletales; family Boletaceae; genus Brasilioporus; species Brasilioporus rufonigricans. The sequence goes on along the minus strand of JBBPKJ010000010.1, from coordinate 40,514 downwards.
GGAGGAAGAAGAGGAAGAAGAGGAAGAACTTATACTTGCTGCTAGTACAGCGCCACCGCCGACATTGCACCCTAGATCCAAACCTCCCCGTAGCATTCCCAGCCAGCAGGAGCCAATATCCAAGCCAAAACCTAAGTCAAAGGACTTTTCGAAGGCAAAAGGAGAAGCCACGACCCACGATATCGTCGACTCCGAACTGGAGGAGGTCCTTGCTTTTGGAGTTCCTACTCGTACAACGAAACGCCAGAAACTCTCGCCAGTGGCCCGGAAACCCCCACCTGTCACCCAACTAGCACTGCCAACTGCTTCCACCTCTGTTGTCCTGCCATCTTCACGGCCTCTGCCTAAGGAGGATTCCGATTCAGAAGAAGATGACTGGGATCCAGTTGTTGATGGTTATCCCCAGATAGAAAATGATGCTCAAGAGATTGACCTTGATGCATTTGAACAAGAGATGGAACAACAATTGGAGGGGTTGGATGAAGATATATTAGCGGCCGCAATGTCATCGGAACCTGGCACTGCTTCCCGTCGACCAATGTCATTGAACCAGTTTGCTGGTGGACAGTTGAGTCCAGACGAAGACAGCACTTCCTCCAGTGATGATAGTGATGACGATTGATCAATTGACTTGTATCCACCCCAGTGCCATGTCATACCAGCGTTGTTCCATTAATCTCCAGATATCAAAGACTACTAGATTGTACACCAGTACAAGTCTCTACTAAAGGGACAGATAATCAATTAACTTGCCCAACCGAACAAGAGAGTACTAGGTAGCTTTACAGGGAATATTGTAGCTGCGGAAATGCCGACACTGTTGGGATAGACATCGGTGCTGCAGAAGTGTGCGTGGCAGAGGCTGTTCCTGTAATAAAGCCTCCTGTGGAGGAGACTATGACAGTTCGCTGCTAGTCGATGGTAGCCGATGATACAGGACTGACCAGGACCAAACCCGTTCCACTGAAATGACTTGTTTGACGGGTTGTCCGTTTTTGAGGCTCGATTAACAGGCCCTTCATGATATTTAAACACATAGAGTGATAGTGCCATGTATTCTTATCGTAGGCAATCATTTGAATTTGTCGTGTCGCGATTTATGACGAGATAAAACCTACCACCAAAAGCTAGAAGCATCCAATCGCTCACGTCTTGCGTACAGCCTGAGAAGGCACCACAGCTGGACTTTGTCGTCTTATAGAGATCTCCCCATTCCTAGCACAACATCAACTTATACTGTGGTAAAGGACACTCTGTGGTCATTGGTAGGTATATGTGATACCATGAAACAAGACGTAGCCAGATAATGTGCTGAAAACGTAATGTAGAACTCAGGGACACTCTCGAGCGGGCTAGAAGTATACTAGTATGAATTCAGCAATTGGACCAGGGTATAATCACAAAAGGGGTCAAAGGTCCTTGTGGGCCAACCATCTGGATACTAATGCAAATGCTTCCTCAGGTTTGTCATGAGGAACGTGAGTCAGGGGTCAGATAATGGACGAACGCTATAAAGCTGGAGATACTTATCATATGACCAGCTCCATAAACACTGGCAAACGTCAAATTACCGCTCGTTTTTGTCTCTCCGGCGGCATTCCCATTTACCAACCAGGGTCTCCAGACCTGTTTCTTGTATGCTTCGTTGCCAGTCCACTCGAGCTTCTCGACCCAGAGCCTGTTAGCCACCCAGTTACACTGCCAGTCGTATGTCCCGGCATATATCAGAACTCGGATGCCACGCTCGAGAAGAGCTGCGACATAATCTTGGGTGTGATGCGACCACTTATCTAGGTGCGAAACGAAGTTATCACCAACTTCGTCGGAGCATTGGGTGAAATTTCCAGGGCTTTCAGCACCTAGTATGGCACGCGTGCCTGGATAATTGAGGAATTCCACAATGGCATCATCTTCCGGGTAACAAAGATCCTGTTCGCAAACCTAGAGCAAGTTCAGCGGTGAGGACCTCCACGTGTGAGATTTAAAAAAAGACACGGGACCATGGACACATCATAGACATTCCGACCTGAACAGAGTTAAGTTGATGCAAGCTCACAGCAAGGCGAGACCCACCGCTCTCCCAGTAAGGCCATCTAATATGCTTGTCGCAGAACTCCACCGCAGACCCGCAGCCCATGTGGTCGAATCGGTCAATGCAATATTTACGCATCACTGCCTGGCACTTTGGTAGCTATGAAATATGGATGCTTGAGTGACAACGAGGTTGAGGAAGACATTCACCTACCGCTGCTTTGATTTTGACACAATTGCTGATAGTTTGGAAGGGGACATCTAGAGCAGATGTACTACATTGAATATCGTACAGGCCCTCGTATAGTCTTCAAGATAGAGTGCTTTTAACAATGGTGCGCGAAGATGAGGCACAGATAATTACGTTGAAACATCTGTGACACCATTTCCAATGAGGACACTCTGAAGATTGATAACAGTACGTCCTTCAGCCTTGGCAATGATGTTTTGATCGTATATCTCGCTAGCGAACACAGGAAGGTAGCGGCCCTAACTCACACAGTCATGTCCGCTATGTACAGCATAACTTGAGGATCCACTCACCGCATAGGACTCCCCGGACAGGTGAAAGCGCCGTCCAGCGAATTGTTGAAATGTTTCGAAGAAGATAGTCAAAAACGCGTGGACATTACGAGCGGCTTCTTCAGTTGTCTCGACAGTCTCACCAAAGTCGGCGTAAGAGTACCCAACCCCAACACTATGGTTATCGTGAAAACTGTTTTCTCGATAATGACACCAACAAACAGACACACGGCTGATCGAGAAAAAATATGTTGGCCTCGTTGTTCCACGAAAAAGGGTTCCAGGTTGTGCCATTAGTGGAAGTTCCCACAATGTCAATACGACAAGGACCTCCCCGCGTGCACATGAACGGGATGTTCAGTTATTAAATGAAACAAGAATACACACCTAGTTCAAACAGCAGGCCAAGTGAGGACGAGCACCCCGGTCCTGGAATGTGTTACACATGGGTCTGAGTCTGCAGAGAAGAAACGGGAGACAACAAACCTCCGTTGATCCACATCATGACATCGTCTAGGAGTATTGTCTGTGAACCGTCCGCGTGTACGTTAGAGGTAAGATATACCTTGGGTTGCGTCCCTCCTGCTTTCAAAAAAGTAGAAGAACAAGTGTTTGGCACCCTGGTCAACATCCAAGTAACCGGTGTAAACACTGATTACAGTAAGTGTCAAGGAAAAGCGAGTGATTGATGCGGACTAACGACACGGTCGGGTCGCAAAAGGTTGACTTTTTGATGCGAACACCATGGTTGGGGAAGCGAGGATGCGAAAGAGCTGTAAAGGACTCTTCGGAAGTGATGGCAGAGAGGTCCATCGGCACCGCTGGGACCTCGCTGGCAACATTGTCTATCGTAAAGAAGCCCTGAGATACCGCCAGAGCGATGACCCCAGAGAAAGCAAGCGGTAATAAGGCCCTGAAAAAGTTGAACTTGAGCATCCGACGGGGTTGATTCGGTCTGAGTCTGGCATGTGGTAGTACTACCGGTTACTCGCTCCGGCTTGCCTTTCGCGGATCAATTTACCACGCTCGAAAAACGCGCAAAGCCTGAGGGAGCATAGTAGTACCGGTCAGGGATATCGTTCATTATCCATTGTCATACGGGCTCGTTCTTATCTCAGAAATGCTGGTCCTGTACGAGACCGCTATGGGCTACTGCCTCTTCAAGCTGAGCGACACAGCAAAACTCGATTCGGTCGATCTATACAAAGAGTTCGAGACACCAGAGAAAGCAAACAAACTGTATGTCAACCTCATGTCCACTTCTGTTTAGCGACTAACTACCTGCAAAGTCTCAAGCTGAAAGCTTTGCATCGCTTCACTTCAACGGCAACTGCGGTGGAGGATCTCACAGCAGTCCAGGATGGAAAATTGGGTAAAGGTCTAAAGAAATTTTTGTCGGAGGAAGTTGTGGACAAAGGCAAGGGAAAAGAGTCTTTGGTGGTGATAGATCCTCGTTTAGGTATGTCGAATAACCATCTCTCGTCTGGTATGCTCACACATCATCTAGCCCACTCAATATCGAAGAAGTTGGGCATCAAGGTCTCCGCATTGTCAACTGATGATCATAACGACCTATGGAGAGGTATTCGCACGCAAATAGCAACCTTGATGGACGGCCTTGATCCAAAAGACCTTGCTACCATGAGCTTAGGTTTAAGTCACTCGTTGTCCCGGTAGGTTTAATCATGGTGGCGTGCATCATGTTATTCATGCGGGTCTCAGTTTCAAGCTAAAGTTCTCTCCGAACAAAGTTGACACCATGATAGTACAAGCTATTGCCCTCCTCGACGACTTGGACAAAGAAATAAACATATATGCCATGCGTGTCAAAGTGGGTAGGCTGCATACTCGAGTCTGGTTTGTCATTGACCCTTTGAAGGAATGGTACGGGTGGCATTTTCCCGAGATGGCTAAAATAATTTCGGATAACCTTGCGTATGCAAAAGTCGTCCGCGCCTTGGGTTTTCGTACCAATGCACCCACGACGTCGTTTGAAACTATCTTACCAGAGGACCTAGAGGCGGTCCTTAAAGCTGCTGCTGAAATTTCAATGGGTACAGAGATCTCAGACAGCGACATATCGCACATACGCGCTCTGTGTGATCAGGTGATTTCCATTTCCGCGTACCGTACCCAACTTGCAGAGTACCTGCGCAATCGTATGAATGCTGTGGCTCCAAACCTCACGGCCCTCGTTGGTGATCTCGTCGGCGCAAGGCTGATATCACACGCTGGGAGTCTTTTGAATCTGGCAAAGCATCCAGCTTCTACAGTTCAAATACTTGGAGCTGAGAAAGCACTCTTTCGTGCACTAAAAACAAAACATGATACCCCAAAATACGGGCTTATTTACCATGTGTGTGGTACTTGTCTTCTTGCGCTTGCTTTGGATTGACAGTTTACAGGCGTCATTGATCGGCCAAGCTCCCCCGAAGCTCAAGGGAAAGGTGAGCCCAGAACTTTTGATACATAATTCAATTCTACATATGAATGCACATTGTAGATGGCGCGAATGGTTGCTACAAAAGCTGCACTCTCAATTCGCGTCGATGCCCTCACTGACGCCAACGGCAAGTCAGATGATCAAGCTCCGTCTGTTGGTCTCGAGAATCGTGCAAAACTGGAATCCCGGCTGCGCGCACTAGAACACCAAAGCGACGTGTCTGGTGTCCGACGATATGCGGATGATGGAAAGAAGCAACAAAAGTTCACGATGAAAGGCGATACGAAGATGTACAATACGGCTGCGGATGCTGTAGATCTCATCCCTACGCAACGAGAACCGCTAGAGACGGCATTTCAAGCGGTGCTGGACGTGAAGGCTGAGAAGAAGAAGGCTAAAGAAGAGCGGAGAGCGAAGCGGAAGGCCGAAAGGGAAAAGGCAGCGGAGTCGGATGCCGACAGGATGGATGTTGATGGGGAGTCAAGAGAAAATAAGGAGAAAAAACGGAAACGGCGAGAAAGTGAGGGTCAGACAGAGGCTAATGAAGCCAAGGTTGGTATTTGTCTGTGACCTCCGTATTTGCTCGCTGAGTATGGCGTAGGAGGACGGCGAGACGGAAGCGGAGCGGAAAGCGAGGAAAGAGAAGAAGAAAGCACTTAAGGCCGAAAATGCCCAATCAATGACCGCCGCTGGAGACTCTCCCAAGAAGAAGAAGAAGAAAGGTGATGCATAGTTCTTGGGCCCCTCTCTTTACTTGTTGAGGTACTCCAGTATTAAATACGCACGACATATCTCACTGGACCAATGCATATTTTGGCGAGGGAACATAAGATTAGTTTGTATGCTTTGATCCGCTGGATTCCCCTTTTCCTTTTCGGCTTGGGTTAGTCCACTAGTTTTAACACACGAGTCACCCTATATACACGACTCCTGTGGATGCTCGAACCTACTCGAGTCTCCATAAGGTGACAGTTTCAATGGCCTACACTTATGTATCTTGTATCGAATCACTGGCAACGTCGATGACGTGACGCATCGTACGATAACTGAGTTCATTTTGAATTAGCTAGCGCGTTGTTAGCTACGTCTTTTACTAGTCAGTCATGCTCTCAAACAACTCTCGCCCCATCATCATTGTCACAGGTGCCAACACGTACGGTAAATTCAACGTGCACATGTCCCAGCAACTCACAAACCGTTCTCAGTGGTGTCGGGTTTGGTATTTGCCACCGTCTTCTCTTTCAGCTGTCAACCAGAAGTCGAGACGCAGTGTCAAACGAACTGAAACTGGACTGCGACGGCCTTGTCCTCATACTGGCCTGCAGAAGCAAACAGCGTGCTGAGGCTGCTCGAGTCAAACTCTGCGACATTGCAGACGGACTAGTTCTCCGTGCCAAACGCTCTCCCGACTATGACGGGCACGCCGAAACGTTCCGGAAAAACCTGCACATAGCGATACACACCATTGACTTGGCCAGCATACAGAGCGTATTTCACTTTGCAGATGAGATCGCCCAAAGGTCGGTACCTCATGTACGCCCAGAGTTGCCTCGGCTAAGCTGACCCATCGTAGTTATCCATATGTTTCACACCTCATCTGCAATGCCGGATTGGCCTGCTTAACGAGGATTGTCTGGCCTCTGGCGCTTCACCAATTACTAACGAACTTTATCTCGGCAGTCACTTCACCGAGATACTTCCTTCAGCGTGTTGGAGAGACGAGCCAAGATGGACTAGGTTGGGTATGGCAATGTAATGTATTCGGGCACTATGCTCTGGTGCGCGCTCCGATGATCGCGCGCGAGCGTGCGACACTGATCTCTGGTCTAGTTCCGAGCCCTGGAACCCATGTTGGCCAAATACTCTGAAGCCGCTGGTGCTCGAGTAGTGTGGATCTCATCACACGAAGCCAGTCCCGAATTCTATGACCCGAAAGATTGGCAACTAGTCAAGTCGGAGCATTCATACCAGTGTTCGAAGTATCAGATGAACCTAATATCTCTGTATTTGGATCAAGAGGCGATACGTGGTCAGCTGAATGGCACACCAACCGCGAGACACCTGTTAGCATACCCCGGAGTAGCCGGCACAAGTATAGCCTCAGCTATTCTTGGGAAGTTCACGTCGCTATGTATGCTTGCGTCGTTCTACATTGTGAGTAGCGTTGAATATCCAGCTGTACAGTCGTTGAATGGATAATTTCCCCAGGCAAGGATCTTGGGATCTCGCAACCATCCCATCAGCGTCTTCAAGGCTGCCGTATCTGCAGTCCATTTGGTGCTTGTTGGCATTGCATGCTTGCCCAGCGTCAGTGGAATCGCGAGCCAAACGAATCTACAGGAAGCTGTTCCGCCAGGTACTGTCTACATTTCAAAGACAGATCGGTGGGGTCGTGAGTATGCCGGGACGACTAGACTTGACCAGTCTCAGGAAGAGGAAGCCCTTGCAATAGAGTTGTTGGAAAACTGCGATCGTTTTCTAAAGACTTTCTGTGATGTACAAGGAAGAACATCACCGTCTGGCTAGTGTGAATGATTAGCGACTACATTACATAGAACATGTGCATTTTATACGCGCCCAATCGAATGGTAGCTAATATGGATCTAACCTTGAGTTAAGTTGGGAATATTCGCCTGAAACCCGGCTCTCCATAAGGTACAGCTCATGATTATTGCACTGTTTTTGGCTGTTCGACGGAAATGGAAATGTGTGCTGATCGGAACTGAGGAATGGTTCGTAGATTATCTGGCGCAGGACCTAACGCATCCAGTTTCTTCCTAGCTTTGTCAGTCTGTGAGGTGTCTGTCGGAACTAATGTTCTCTACTACAGACGAAGCTAGACGCACTGTCACCGAAATTGCCATTCCTCGCTCCAAACCTTCTAGGAGCGTACACGCCTTACACAATTCGTTGCTGGACATGTAGCCGCAGCGTTTGCAGGTTTCTGAACAAGTGTCAGCTACTTCAGACCCTGTCACTCAACGCCCACACTTACGTTGGGATTTTTGTGTCGCCTTTACGTCCTCTCTCACTTCAAACGCTTCGCCAGAATGGATTATATCTATGATTGCGCTAGGACGAGCAACTTCCAAATCTTTGAGGAACGTTCGAGCATGTCCGCGATACGCATCCGGGGAGTAGATACACTCTGTTGAAAAGTAGTCGAGCTTCTTGAAGTACGCATACCTTGCAGGGATGAGACGGTCGTATCCTCGATAAGTAACGAATGACAAACATGACAATCTCTTTTTCGTATGCATACTTGAAGGGCTTGGACCTCTTAATACTATCCTCTCCTTGTGTGCAGATCAATGTACATCGCCCGAGACGAGCGATATCACCGCGCATGACTGCAGTACGCCTTGAGTGATGATTATTCCAGGGAAAATAATACACACCATTCATTAACACCGTTTCCGCAATATCGTCTGCATTGTGACCGGTGACAATGTGGTCAACGTGCAGGGAAGAGGCACCCCTGTCAAGAGCTTGCCGTCGAAATACACCACAGAACGTGCAGTTGTTCTTCTTCCCTATCTCAGAGACAATTTCATCCATTGTCCAACCATAAAGTTCTTCGTAGGTAAGAATTTTCAGGGGCAAATCGTATTGCTGCTGATTTCGCTTCACTGTCTGTTTGGAGTGACATTGGCATCAGCGAGGACGACTTGAAGTATACACACCTCCAAGGAGTCATCCCTATAACCTGTTATTCCTTCGTCTATCGAGAGCAAATACAGATCTAGACCGTAGCTATATCGGTCGTTCAACATCTTCATAACATATGCAAGCACCGTAGAGTCTGAGACTTAGGCATAAGTGATAATTTGGATGCCATGCAAGCCTAGAGAAGTACACACCCTTCCCTCCAGATGCACCGATGGCAACCTTGTTGCCTGGCTTGAACAACTTCGCTTCGGTTATTGTGTGATGAACTTCTGTTTCAAAGACGAAGAAGAAACACCCTTTGCATATCTGTTGGCCAGTCTTCGGCCTCTTCAAGATAGCCTTGGCCTTCTGGCATAAAGCACAAGATGCAGGGGCCATGAGAGATCACCAAGGACGAGGACCAAATCAGTGACTCGAGGTTTTCGGGGTACATCATACTGGTTCACTGCCTATTTCGGCGTACTTTTCTGAACATCTCCGATTGAGTATTTGCATCAAGGATGCCTAGAGAAATTCGAAAACGCGGAAAGAAACACAAAAGAGCACAACAGCAAGTCAAGCGTCAGATACAGCAACAAGAAGATCACTACCCGAATAATTCTGGCGAGCCATCTTGGATAGTGCCTCCTCCGGATTCAGAAACAGAGGGCGCACACCCAGAAGCACCTTTCGGATATGTTGACCCTGACATTAAGGCGTACTTCCGCAACGTCGACGAACAGATCCAATCCTGGCAAGAAGACCAGATTCAGTCAGTGGATGAGGATGGTGACCTTGATCCCAATGAAGGTACGGGTTTCTTCAGAGGATTGACATCCAATGCTTACTGCTGATCGCTGTGGCATATCCTAAAGCGAAACGTGTATTCTTTGTTGCCGCCCTCGAGGAGATGTCAGGGAAAGAGAAGCAGCTCGCGACAGATCCAGACTGTTCTGTTATACTGGAGAGAATGACGTATTCAATGGACGACTTTGTATTACGGGTCTTGGTGGACAGGCTGAGCGGCTCGTGGGTGCTAGTTTTGGTCCGTCTTCATGCTACAGGGCTGACTGGTTGAGATAGTTTCGAAGCACTCTTCAAGCACAGATTTGCCTCACATGTCTGCCAGACGCTATTATCGGTTGCCACCAACACAGTCGCTCGGGAGGTATGGGACTCGTTTCTCTCTTTTATCAGACTGATCATGATGAGAGACCCCCAGGTCAAAGATATGTTTCCACATGTTCCCGCTTCTGAGAACAATGGCGAGTTGAGAACACTTACTCAACTTGTCCTAGACTTATGCGAAGTGAGTGGTCTGCTTCGTCTGCCCTCTCAAGGTTCGACTTTTCTCAATAGGAAGTCAGCCCGAGATTCAACTCGCTCATCATGGATCCATTCGCGTCGCACGTGTTGCGGACCTTACTTCTTCTGCTGTGTCCAACTGTACTCCCAGAGGACTCGGCTCGAAAGTCTGTGCGATCTAAGAAGAGTACATCATGGAAGGGAAAACAGGGCCACATGAAATCTGTCTTTTCTAATGACAAAGGAAAGGAGGCCCGTTCTTCAAATTCAGTACCTGGCTCGTTTCGTGACGCTGCCAACCAATTTTTACGAATCTTAAGAGATGGGCTGGACGGAAATGAAGTTCGCGTATTAGCTGCAAATAAAGTAGCTAGCCCGTTGTTACAGGTGTGCTCTATTTACACGTATTCGTCCTCTTCAACTAAACTCTAGGTCATTTAGCTTGTCCTTGAGATCGAGGCAGATCATGACTGTGCGTTGTCCCCTGACTCCCTCATGGACCGAGTTCTCGTTGGAATGATCAAGGCATACGGCACGTAATCCCTTTTCTGCTTGCTCACATCTTATAGACAAACACATCCAATGTAGACGAGGGTTCCATGGCTTCGGTTGAATCATCCGACTACCTTGTTACACTGCTCAGGGATCCTGCTTCTTCTCACTTGTTGGAAACATTGATATCGCGATGTCCTGAAGAAGTCTTTAATGTGCTTTGGTCAATGTATTTCGAGGGAAAACTTTCGCGACTAGCACTCCACCCCGTCGCAAATTTTGTTGTTTCTAAAGCTGTTAAGCGCCAGAATGGTGATCAACTTGGCAATACCCTCGAAGAGCTCAAATCGTCGTGGAGCAAGTTAATCAGCGAGTCTATTTTCATGGGAATCATCATTTCGCTTATAGATAATCCTACAGAGTCTTCCAGGACTGGTGTTCTTCGCGCGTTGATAGACAGGTCCTGTTCTCTCGGGACACACCAAAAAGATGTTTGTGAGGTCAGCCTTTCATATCCTGCGGTGAATATGGAATTGACCCCGGTCAGTCTGTCTTCGCTGCCGTCGAGATTTCGAGTTCAGACAAGAGGAATAATGTTGTTCCATGTTTGCTGGTCTTGAAATCATTTGAAGTATGTTCCATCAATGCTACTTGCCACATGTCCTTATAGATTCTGAAGGAGTGCCAAGCGATCCCCGCATTGCAGGGTCTATCGGATATACACCACAAGAAACACGGCAGCCAGGGTCAAGCTAACAATCAAAGAGAACCCAAAATACAGGGGGCTCTCATTTTGCAATCTTTGTTAAGACTCGACGAACCCCATTGCTCGATAGTCGTTGATAGGTTTGCACGTTCCAACACCACTTACCCTTAAGCCTCATATTCTATAATAGCATTAGCTCACTCCCCATTGAGGACGTTATACGCATAGCCCATAATGCAACGAGTTCGCGTGTTCTCGACATGCTCCTCGAGTCACCGACTGTGTCATTCAAAGCTAAACGGCGATTCGTCATGTCTCTGATCGGACACTATCATTTTCTTGTCGATGATCGAATAGGGAGCCGAGTCGGTGATCGTTGTTGGGCTTTCGCAGATCCTTACCTGAGAGTGTGTTTAAGTTCAAGGGGTTTCGCGTGATATGTATCTCATATGCCTCACAGGAAAAAATTGCTCGCTCCCTAATTCCCTTCGAGCAATTCCTCATCGCATCTTTCTATGGAAAGTTCTTCGCTCGTAGCCTCAACTTACACTTGCTACAGCGACAACCGGAAGAGTGGCGGATATTGCAATCAAACAGCAGAACCAGTGCCCCAGCGTCGACTCAGCCGAGTTCCTGCTCCTCCGTTCTGCCACGGCCGACCCATCCTGCAATTTCAGCGACGTCACAAGTGTCTCTGAAGAGGCGTGGCGTCTTAGAGGATGAAATAGACGCAGTCTTTAATGCTGCACTGGGAAACAAAACCAAAAAAGTGGCCGTGGGTCATGTAAATGCACATCAAGCCCAACGGTCCGCAGATTGGCAAATGTCAGATGTTTTGGGGGCCATCCGCGAAGCACCGCGTGGCGAGGGCAGACGCACAAAGAAGACAAAAGTTAACTAGTAGTTATGGCATTTCTAGCCTTAGTAATGAATTTCACTGATTGACTTGCCCCCTCGATTCCTCCACCCATCAATTAGTTGGATGATACCATACCCAGCCCCCATACATCTGACCTGTAGTCTCACCCTAAATCCAGGGACCGGACAGTCCGGAATGCATCCGTGCTTCCACTGACACCTCCTCTAAGTTCCAGTTCCTGCCATAGCAAACTCTATTATTCTCTCTTTGCATGCATATACTGTGAGCGGGGTCGGTTTCCCCGAAGGCATATCTCTTCTTCCTTGCTCTTCCTTCATAGCATCTTATTTTCCTCTCGTTGCGTGATGGGTCAATAACATTGCGACACGATATTTGATCACTGAGGACGCCCTTGATCATGATCTGAATGTTCTTCAAGGTCGTGTTCCCGTCGAGCGCTTGCAGGCATTCGTTGCTGTTGAAGTAGAAATAATGACGAGACTTTTCATGTGAACCAGGAGAACGGCGCAGCTTGGGCGGGTGACCAGGTCCTGGGCCGGGCATGTTCAGAGGGCCTCGTTATAAGCATCGGCAATATCGGACGAGGAGAGCACTGTTAACTCGAACATCATGACCTCGTTCACTGACCATAATCCGGCGGTGAACCTCCTCGTCATTGCAAGTATCCTCTTGAACTTATGGTTCTTATGTTGTCCTAGGCGTGCTCCGAGAACGAGCGAGCCAAAATCGCGTTCTTCAGCGGATTCCAAAGCCCTGCACACAAGAGATTACTTCTATGTTGGCGGGACTTATGTCCCTCATGGCTCCTCCACGATTCACCACGGTCAGATGTATGTTGAACATCTGACACCAGCACGAGTTACCCGCCGGTTTCCGCTCCTTTTCATTCATGGGAATGGAATGACGGGGACAAGCTGGTTGAACACACCTGACGGTCGACCTGGATGGTCAGACTACTTCTTGAACCAGGGTTATGAGGTAAATTTGTCCCTACAGGTGGGAGGGGATCGTCTTCATGATGTCTATACAGGTTTACATCGTTGATCAGCCTGCTCGAGGACGCTCTGCGTGGCAGCCTAAAGTTGATGGCGCAACAAATACCTCTAGTACGCAGACGATCGAGTCGCGGTTTACGGCCACTACAGAATATGGTCTATGGCCGCAGGCTACTTTGCACACGCAGTGGCCCGGAAGTGGGTCCAAGGGCGACCCAAACTTTGATGCCTTCTACCGTTCTACCGTACCCAGTCTCACTTCCGCAGTTGAAACGTCCGAGCTCATGAAGGCAGCTGGGTCAGAATTATTGGACAAAATAGGGGTTCGTGATAGTCTTTGTTACAATGCTAGTTTGTTAACTTGATTACTCCTTCTGACCCTACTCAGCCTGCTGTCGTGATCACCCACTCGCAATCTGGGTATCTTGGATGGATTCTGGGTGATGCTCGTCCAAACTTGGTTAAGGCGATAGTCGCTCTTGAACCTAATGGTCCACCATTTCAAAATGCAGTTTTCAACAGAAACCCGGAGCGCGTGTATGGTCTGACAGACATTCCACTTACTTTCGATCCACCCGTCTCGTTGCCTTGTATCCTACAATCAATCGTGGTTTTCGAAGCAGAGAACTGCACTTCTCTCCAACAATCCTTTCCTCCGCGGCGACTGGTCCACCTGTCCCGGATCCCTGTCCTTGTCGTCACCTCGGAAGCAGGGTATCATGCCGTTTATGACGACTTCACAGTCCAGTTCCTCCAGGAGGCAGGTGTGAACGTTACGCATATCCGTCTGGAAAGTATTGGGATCCGTGGAAATGGACACATGTTCTTCATGGAGCTCAATTCAGACCAAATTGCAGGTGCAGTAGTGGAACCTTGGATTAGGAACACTTCAGGTGGTAGTTGAGAAGGAATTTCACGTCAAGAAATATATGGGTAGTCATTGGACGCTTATCTCGGTTTTCTGCGTCTATTCCTAGATCCTACATAGTGTGTGCATGAATGGAAATTATTTGATCAGTGGACCAAGATACTGTATTACCATCACTGTGACCCGTTGCGGGGAAGAAGTCAACGATCTAAGGATCGACTGGAGGCGGAAAACATATGGGAACAATGAGCTTGGTTCTACCTAGATGGCTTAGGTACAAGATCACGTCGTAAGTGGAAGAGACTGTCATAACATATCTATGTCCTGGGCCATATCCGGCCGTGGCTCACCCCTTGCCACCGAATTTACCAGCTCCCGCCGTACTTCAGGACCAATTTGAGGGTGAGGATTAACCCGAGCGACGTCCAGCAGAGCGTCCTTCTGATCGGGAGTGAGGTCGGGTGAATACCTAACGTCCTGGTGAGCTTGTAACCATACGCAAGCTGGGTAGTAGTGTTACCTTTGACAAAAAGTAAGAAGGCTCTGGTGCCAGAGCACCGGAAGCTTTTCAGTATCGCCGCGAGAGCGGGCTTTGTAAGTATTTGAAAGACGGATGAAGTGGAAGACAAGTGCGTCAACAACTTTGTAGGGTAGTTGATACTTCTTGTCGATGAGGACCCGGATAAACAAGGAATTAGGACCTACGAGAAGGTTTATGAAGTCCTGGCTGAAACCAATGAAAACCAACCAGTGTAATCCATCTGTGCAATGCGCAATAACGCTGCAGCTGAGTGAAGGACAGGAACCCTCTTTTTTGCAACTACGGATGCTATGATAGCCGCTTCTTTCAGCGTGCAACCACCCTAAAGCAAAAAAAATTCACTGAGAGTCAACCGCGAGTGAACGGTCTTACCTCCAACATCGGAAACACGATACCTTTGAAGAAGGCACCGGGCTTGTATAACGCACGTTTCAATGACTCATAGTATTGTACATTAAGCTTCTTATGGGATTGAACGTCCTCTCGAATTGCGTCGAGTAATACAACAGATAAGAATAACTGAGCTTGTGGGGGTTTCATAGTGGAGACAAAAATTCTCGTGGCAGCTCGACATGCGTGGGGGCTCCATCGTTCAGGTTTTGTGAGGGCTAGAATACGCGCCCAGGTAGGGAGTGAAGGTATGACCTTGAATAATTTGGGCAATGGACCAGACTTGTATCCATGGAGAAATATCGCGAGCCTATGTGACGTTACGTGCTGGGCCGTCCATATAAAGCATACACTTACTTTGAATATGATTCAACCAATCTGGGGTCTAACCCCAAAGCCGGATCAGGGTGTTCCTTATCTTGGACACACGTAAATTGCTAGCCGGGACGCGGAAGTTAAAGGGGAATAACCTTGTTGCACATTTTGGATCACCATAACGTTTCCTGACTTGGTATTTTCAAGCTTAGAGAAGATAACGTCTGCTAGAGTGCGCCGTTCACTCGAGTTGGGTGGAAGTAGGGTATCCAGCGCATGGATATCAGTGGAATCGAGTTGCTATTCGACATGAGAAGCTTAATCGGCGCGGCAGCAGATCGAACTTACGAACATTGCCTCAGCGTCGCTACCATCACTCATTTCCTCAGCTTCCTCCTCGTCGCTTTGGTCAGACAGGTCATCTGCTGTGCGCATTTGGAGTTGCAGACTACGTGAATCAGCAGTCTCGTTGTCATCATCGTCCCCATCGTCTGGGATCTCGAGCTCTTGCTGATCGCGAGCAAGCTCGAAAATTTTTCGGGATGTTTTCGGATCGAGAATAAGCTGACAGGTTGTGAGTGCCATCATGGCATATGATGATTTGATGGTAAAATACCTCATCACTGCCATCCTCTGCGGAGTGTCTCTGCAACTTTCTTCGCTTGCCAGGTTCAGAGATACGACCATACATTGCATGACGCTCGTCCCCGTCGAGTTGAGTAAGGAGGGGGTCGTGTCGTTGTTTTTGCGGTCTTTGCGTTCGAGGCATGTGAGGGTCTCCGTCTGAAAAGGGTCAGTCAATGCCTCATTGCCTGATTATGATTTGATCGAGTGGCTGTGCTCAAACATGCGGCCCCTGTCACATAAGACGGTGGAGACGGTTTTCGGGTCTCATTCGGGTTGCAACGTTGAGGCTCTATAAAATAATAAAACCGCCTTTCGAGTTTGAGTTTCCTTCACCCTCGTTTCAACCCTCATGTCCCAACTCCTGCCTCCCGAATTTGTACCCATTTTTTCCCTCTCACTCTCCCTGCATGCTGACCCCTCATTCAATAGATCCATGGTTTGGATAAGAATGGCCAACAAATCAAGTCGGTTGGTTTCCTTCGCTTCGGGTTTGATAGCGAAGTTCCCATCGATCTCGTCCGATCGCTTTACCTCCGTCCTCACTTTGTCGTATCCGAGTCAAGAATTCAAGCCAATGCAAAGAACGGGATCGAAGAGGCTCAGGGTCTTGACACGTACCAGTCAAAGTCTATTTACTACCCAAACACGCATTCCATCTCGTACAACACCCTTTCCCAATTCCCTCCTGTAAAGCACCTCTCCCCCTCAGTGCGGAAGCGTGTTCTTGTCACAGGTGGTGCCGGTTTCGTCGGGTCTCATCTTGTCGATCGTCTCCTGCTCCTGGGTCATGAGGTCACGGTTGCGGACAACTTTTTTACAGGGTCAAAGACGACTGTTAGCCATTGGGTCGGCCACCCCAACTTCGAGCTCCTCCGACAGGATGTAGTCGACCCTTTCACAATCGAGTGTGATCGTGAGTCAATGACCACCTTCGTTTACGAAACCACCCTTGATTTTTTTGTGCCTAGAAATTTATCATCTCGCATGTCCTGCTTCACCTCCGCACTATCAGATCGATGCGGTAAAGACCCTAAAAACGTCTTTTATCGGAACACTTAACCTGCTCGAGCTTGCAAAGCGGAGCAGGGCCAGATTTCTGATCACCAGTACTTCTGGTCGGTTCGTCTTCTCCACCCGTTAGTGCTACTTCTAATTCCCTCGCAGAAGTATACGGTGACCCTGAAGTACACCCTCAAAACGAAGACTAGTAAGCATTATTTACCACGAACCATGCATCGTCTTGACCCGTATGGAGCTGGGGGCATGTCAATCCTATAGGACCTCGCGCCTGTTACGACGAAGGGAAGCGCGTTGCCGAAACGTTGACGTATGGCTTCCAGAATCAGTACAGCCTGGAGGTTCGCGTGGCGCGTATTTTCAACACGTATGGTGAGATGCTCGCAGCCCTCTGGATGTGCGTTGTCAGCTTATTCTGTCTCCTAGGCCCTCGCAGTCTGTCGCTCGTCGTTCGCATGTTGACTTTGGCTTACCATTACTTTTAGTGAATCCTGCCGACGGTCGTGTCGTATCTAACTTCATCGTACAAGCTCTGCGCGGCGAAGACATCACCGTGTATGGTGATGGCACTCAGACTCGGTCGTTCCAGTATATACATGACCTGATAGATGGTTTGATCGCGCTGATGAACTCCGGCGAGTCACGCCCCGTCAACATTGGGAACAGCGACGAGTTCACAATTGGGGAGTTTGCCGAACTAGTCCGGGAAATAGTAGAGAAGGTACAACGGGAAGACGGCGTCACACCATCGCGGCGGTCGGAGATCGTTTACAGGCCTATACCGACGGATGACCCCAAGCGGAGACGCCCTGACACCACAAGGGCTAGAGAAACCTTACAATGGCAACCACGCTGGACTGTTCGCATGGGAGTAGAGGAGATGGTAAGGTACTACAAGGTTAAGCTGGCAGAAGGAAGTATTTAGAGTTGGTAGGGACTTGTGGATCTGTCACCTAGGGTATATAGATTGTTCTGCTACGTTTTCTCGCTAAGTCGAGTGATCTGCTTCTGGATGTGTATGTGTGGATTTAAGTATAAAATATGTCATAGTTGTCGAGAGTGATTGAGTAGATACTGGGTCAGGTGGGTAGTTCATCGTTACATTGGTATCTTAAGGAGCGATGTTAGCAAAACAGTGAAATATAGGAATGTTGTTTCCACATGATAAACAAGCGGGCAAAATCCGCAGCACTATTGGTGATTTTTTGACAGTGGGATGCTTTGTGCAGTGCCTTTGAAGGAGGCACTTTGTGTGACCTTCGAAATCGACCCCTTGAAGTTCTGCTTTTCGACGCCATTGGATGGTATCGTTATTCTCCGGATACGGTTGTCTTGCTTGACAGCATCCGTGACCAATTCAGTCCCGTTTGCAGTCAAAGAGCCGTCGAAGGGCCGCTCCGGTGATGGCGATCTCATATGGTATTGTTGTGCAGCAATAAGTACTTCGGGATCTGAAAAAAAAGTGGATTGACCGCACGTTGGAATTATATTCGTGGACACACTTACCAACATGACTTATTCCCCGATTATCCCCGTGGAACCAATGATATGTTTGCCTCCGTTCGGAATATCTATGGTCATCATATGTGAGGATTCTCTTTGGGCGGAACGAGACCATCGCGTACTTTCGGATCGGGCGGCCGTCCCTACCGAGCGGACAGAAGGTCTTGTCTATATCCTCTGAGTAGAATCTGAGGCTTTCAAACTGACCCTTTGCGACTTCTGGGGTGACACACGAAAAGGAAAGCAATGATATTGGATTTCGGTGAGCAATGGACGGATCTCCAACAAGCTCTGAAAGTGTTTGTAATGCCATCCTCGCTCGTTCCACTGTTAGGATGGAGGGAGGACACAGATCCGACTGTGAGCGGGGAAGTTGAGACAGGAACTCGGCGAAGACACGATTTACCAAAGAAGCACATCCAGGGACGATGGATATGCAAGCCTTGGCACCTAACGAGTGGTTATCTCATCATCTCCTTGTAAAGGCGAGATACAGACCTTTGACCACATAGAAGCGGGGCTCTACTCCTGTAGCATCTTTGATATCATCCCTCAGATTTTCCGCATATATGAGCGGTGCAACAGGACTTCGCTCATTCTTCACAAAGAAACTTAGTCGGAATGGCATTTGAAATGTAAGACACACCTGTATGATCAAGACAGGGCATGTAATTCGTGTTAGTTCCTTCCTGCTAATCATTGTTCGCTGTAAATGTATGGAAGCCAGATTCAAGTATTCGAAAAAGTATAGCAGGCATACGTTCATCAAGATGTTTATGAGTTCCACAACACGAAGCCGCTTCGCTGGAGGTGCTATTTTCTCCCAGTATGCGATCAACTGTTCGTACCATCAGCCACGAGAAACTTCGATGATCTACCTCCACCAACATTATCTTGAAGGTCAATATTGTCAGTCTGAGTACGGGTGAGCGTTGTTCTCGCAAGGAAGAACAATCATCTTACCTCACCGGTCATAAAGTTGACGACTTCGCTGCCAGCGTGTTCGAAAGAATCCAAGTCGGGTGCAAAACACCACAACTGGAGGAGTTCATCATATGCGTTGTAAACCCATTTGAGTCTGAAAGTATCAACATCAAACCAGGTGATAGGAGAAATGAAACATACTCTGTTGGTGGTGGTACATTACAAAGTGTGAGACTCAAGACAAGTTCTGGCCATCTCGAAGGGAATGAGCTCCAGGTGAGACGCGACACGGATGCACGCACAACACAGTGAGCCTTAGAACAGAATTGACAGATATACACTCAAAAGCAAGGAAATGAGCGGGGGGTAAAAAAAGCGCCTATTCACCAAGTCTAAAAGAGGACACAATCTCTCATAAAAGGAGGCGTACCTGTATTGCCGCCGCAAGGTCAGCAGCGTCTACATAGCAGTCGTGTAACGCACTGGGTCGGCACCGCGAACGGCCTTGTGTACGCTGGTCAAAGGCAATGATATTGTACTCTGAAGACAGTCTTGGATCATCGAAATGCTTGTTGAGCCAGCTCGAGTCGAGGAAAAGCGGGTGCAGAATCACGACTGTTGGCTTCTCTGGTTCAAAACTTCCGACGTTCCCATGAGCTGAGTTCGTGATGTACCAGATCGACACATGGTCGTCGCTGGATGGTAATTGAACAGAAGGCATACAAAGCGTGCAGGTGCGAAGCGAGGCAACCCAGGAAGAGGAAGGGATGATAGATGATTTTTAAGTATACCAGATATGAAAAGAGGGATGATACGTAGCGCTCTGAAGCATCCGCTGACTCCGCGGTGCTATAGCACCGCCGGAATCATTTAGGCTCAAATGCTAACCGATGTTGCCTGACAAAATGAGGTGACAGGATCACCCACGGATTTGGTCTTCCGAGTGACCGAGTTCGCTGGCCCTGTCATTGTTATGTACGCCCTAGCAAGGAGATTCACGAAGCCGTTCCGGTTGTCAGTAATTTGAGCTTGGGCCGTCCAAGGAGTAAACATGGAATCCTTTGTTCGGTGAACTCCCCGTTAAGTCCAGGTTTTGCTGTCTTGTCACCCTGAATCATTGACGTGAAACCGTGAGCCTCAGTAACCGAGCTAATGGAAGAGAAACACCGTTTCGTCGAATTCGCCCACCATCAACGTTAATATATTTCACTGATCTCGTAAGGAACGGCAACAGCTGCGCCACACGGCGAGCTTGACAAGCTAACGTGGAAAAGAGGTGACCAAACTCGACCAACGTGTTGGCAAACTTGTCGCGGAGCGGATCTGATTGCGGGGACAAAAAGAGTACCATATCTGACTCGAGCAGGACGATAATGTAGTTTCTCGGGCTCGTTCAAGTTGGGATCAGCAGGTCACCCGCCACAGGAATGTTACGGAGCTTTGCCTACTCTCGCTGTCTCCGCCGTCCGGGACCGGCTTTGAACCCCCCTCGCTAATAACTTCCTTACCGTCGTGTGATGCGGCTACCAAAGTCGGGAGAAGCAGAAAATATTAATGTATTCGTGTACCCCCCCGAGAAGGCGTTTACACATGGAATGATCCACTTAGTTTGCCCTACAGTCCTTCCAGAACTTGGACAACCCTTCGCTGCTTCTGTTACGGTAAAATGTGTTTCTTGTGGACACGGTATGCAACGCATGCTTACCTGGCAGTCAGCCTGGGAAGTGGTTGCGAACATGGTCGGGACCCTGAGGGTTTCTAATGCCTCTTGTTGCTTTTGGATGAGGGCATCCCAAGCAAGCAACACCCGTTCCTTGTCGAATCTCTGCAAATCCCGACGGTATGCGTCGTTCATCATCTGTATATCAACAATTTGTCAGGTAGGGTCGTCATTGACAAAGTCATCTAGCCTCGAACATCAGCCTCATGTTTTGATAACCCCGCGCCAGTCAATGTGGCTCTGCTGCGAAATGGAAGTAATAGTTCAGACCATGAGAAGCTCTACATACTTGGTACGCGCAACTTTAACCTTTTCCTCGTGTTTCTTATGTATAGCTTGTCGCTCTTCCCACAACTGTTGCTCGAGCACACTTTGTTCTTGCCGCAACTAGAAACAATTTTAGCGACTTGTGGGGGTGGGTATGGTGGACGAGACGTACGCGAGATATAGCAGTAAGGAATTCCGGATCACTGGCAAGTTCTGTCAAATGGAGTAGCGCTTGCTGGAATGACATGGAACGAATGTCCTGCACATGCGTGGAGGATGTTGCCACAACAGGTCGCGGAATCCGTTGCTCCGACTGGGTAGGCGGCGGGTCCTGGGATGGCCGAGAAATGTCTCGGGATGGGTGATGGGTTGCACATGTGTTCGACAGTGGTGGTGTGCTGGTAGCAATGGATGTCCATTCTGACGTTCTTAGCTGCGAAAGTAGAGAGGCTACCGAAGATGACGGAGTGGTATCAGATGATCGAATGCTCGATTCGCCTTGTCCATCGTCCAGCGTGCATGCAGGTGATTCACGGAGCGCTGCGTGTCGTTCTGAATCGAGGTGCGATGAACTTGAGTTCAGTGTGTCCTGCCATACTCGGGAGGCTCTCAATTGGTCCAGGAGGGCCTTGACCGCTGTGGGATCCTGAACAGTTTTTGTCGCGTCCTAGCTACTAAAACCGTGTGTGGTCACTCACGTTAATGTTGGTAGAGTTCATCGCAACCTCCACAGTTGGGACTACAAAATAACGGAGGTAGGCAGGCGCAACTAAACTCTGAATTTCAGGCGAGATTGACTCTGTTTACGGTTGGGAATTCGTCGGAAGTTGAGCTGGCCTCAGACTGTACTCGGGTTGCCACACGAGAACAAAGACACCACGCTCCAACACCGCTTCACCGTCACTGACATATCCTTAATCATGACTTGGCGAGTTCGTCCAATCACGCTTCAAGTTGCGGCCTTAGCATCAACACGCTCATGCGTCGTGCGCAAAATCATAACAAGAACAAAGTCTCGCAGGTCAATTGGCGAACTGGTGACACTAAGCACCGCCTGCTCTTATTATCTCCAGCACGCCAGGCTCCTTTACTTATGTAACTGTTGACTGTCAAAGCGCGGCTGATGAATAAGAGTATTAAATCACAGGAAAAGATCGCCTTACAAATACATATGTCGGATTATTTTTTTACCGACAACGTTGGTGGGTCTGGGGTCCACCCGCCGGCTTGGCGGTTGATGACACGGTAAATTGAAACGAGGTCTTCGGTACGGGTCGGGTGTATATAGGCCGCACTAGCACCATGTAGGAGGTCGCAGCGAGTGGGCAAAGTGCTCGGGTGTGCTAAGGGAGGGTTGCTGGAGTCGGTCAAGGAGAACGTGTTGAAGCTCGATCACGTTGTCAGGTCAAAGTGCCGCGGAGAAGGGGGCAACCTCTACTTTGCTTTTATTCCGGACGCGACTGAGAACTGATGGCAAAATCCACGAGTCCTACAGTATTACTACGCTCGGGACCAGCCATGGCGGATGGTCGCTCTGCTGGGGGACAGCAACTAACGCGACGCTGTGCACAATATTAAAGGCGGCGAGTTCGCAGGTCTCGATCAGTATTGTTAAGAGTCATCAATGCTGTATGAATATGATATATTGTCCGAGTCGCGAGTCAGCATACGAGGGTCTGCCGAGGGCTGAAACGGGAAGACAAGGTTTCCAAATGGAGGCCTAGAAACCCGGAGTCACGAACGAGTTCGACGGTCGTCGTCGCGGACAGCTCAAGGTCGGAATAGTACGTCTTTGACTGTCACTGCCAGAATCCGGCGGGTCAAGTTGGAGGCGGCCGAGGGCTGCTTACGGCAAGAAAAATAATAATCGAATAAATAATTAGTCGTGGCCGGGCATTTCCACGCTACCGAACGACTCTCTCAAGAGCACCCCGTCCGTGCTGCCCCCATCAACGTCTGTTTTCCTCGTTTCTTCCCTTCTCCTCCTCTTCGTTTCTCGTCCACTTCCTCCCGCTTAATCACTATCTTTCCTTCCACCCATTAGCCATACCTGTCTCCCCTCCTTTTTCTCATTATGTCTTCCGATCGCACAGATTACCCTCCACAGTCAAGCTCTTCTCACATGATGAAGACCACCAAGCGCGGGAGGCCTTACCTCAAGGTATGCCCGTCTTCCCTTGTTCATTCCCGCACCAACTTTTCATTCCGCAGGACACTCTCGATCTGTTTGCGACTCTCATCGTATCACTTCAACTGACAACCCACAAGCAGTATTTCCGCACCTTCCCGAATTCATTCTCAACGTCAGCACATCCCCTCTACCCTTCTTTCCTTCCTCTTCTCATCTCTTCTCACCCTCTTCTCCAGCGACGAGGCAGCCCAGAACCTGGCTTCCTTGAAATTTTCCCAGTCCAACCGTGGGCCGGACCCAAGAGACAAATCACGAATAGTGACGACCACCACGACCACGACCTTCTCTATGACCCGCGAGATGGCAAAGGCGATGTGCCAGCATTTCATGGATGCTCGTTTAATTGAAAACGCCGCAGATCAGGGGTCAAATTTATTCAAGGATCGTGGCACGTATGTCCTCACGCCAAAGGGTCTCCACGTCCTCGAGCGATTCATCTCGAAAAATGGCATCAATTCCGATCACCTCCAGCACGTATTTGCATCCCAGCCTATTTGTATCAAATTACTTCACCTCGAGCGTCGGTCAGCCGATGACGAGATCATCGTTACCCAATCCGTAATAACCGCCCTCTTTCGTCGCTTCATTGGACGCCAACCCAACTATCCTCCCCAAAATGCCACCGCGCCACAGGACGCTTTTCAAGAGTACCATGAACGGTCTAAAGGTGTCCAGCTCATGGACGTGCAAGAAAAGGCACAGCCCCTTTTGGGCAAAGCAACAGTTGTACACAAATACTGCTTTGCTGCCGTCTCTGCACTCGAATGGCTTTGCGACTTCACATCCGTCGTCGGGAGAGAGGAAGCTGCAGAGATGGCGGCGCAATTCGTCCGCTTTGGCCTCATCACTTTGGTTAGCGACAAGCGGAAGAACAACGACTCTGCCATCATTTTCACCGTTCGCGGTTCTGCTCCAGGCGGTAACTCACCCGTCAGCGTGAGTCCCCAGCATTGTTTTCAGCTCAACGATTCGCCTTATCATCATTCTCAAGCAACATGGGGAATTCCGATGCACTGCGAAGGCCATCTATAGAATAACTGATGAAGGAAGACGGGTAGCTCAGTGGGAGGAACACTTATCTTCTCCCCACAGCTCTGTGACCAACCTTCACGAACGCTCTTCGTTAGAAGGTAGTACCATTGAGGGTAAATCAGGACATGAGGCCACTGTCAGTGCCGCAGACGCCAAAATTCATCGCAGGATTTCCATGGCCGAGAGGCTTAACAGTGCTTATAGCGAATCAAAAGAGTCGAAGGAAGCAAAGGCGAGTGTCAAGAGCAACACTGATCGCCTGAACCAAATCCTTGAAGAGCCGTCTTATCGCGCCCTCTTCCGCGAATTCCTCAAAGCAAACTTTTGCGAGGAAAATCTTGCTTTCTGGATGGATGTCGAGGATTTCAAGCGCAAATTCAGTATTACATCAAGTGCTCAGGCGAATGTCCCCACCGGTCGTGGAGGGAAAGGAACACCTGGCCAAGCAGCCATGGAGAGACACCACGAGTCGCTCATTCAAACGGCTTTTCAAATCTACAACAAGTACCTCGCGCCGTCGAGTCAGAATGAACTCAATATCGATCATGGCTTGAGACTCGATCTTGCTAGTTACTTGAGCGAGGTGATGACCCACCTAAATGGGAAAACCTTCGACGGGCAGGTTGATGCCAGCCAAGCCGTTGCTTTCAATGCGACACAGCTGCAAATGCTCATCAAGCTGTATTCCCGCATCCAGACTCACGTACTCCGGTTAATGGCGATGGATTCATTGCCCAAGGTACGCCACCGTAAGTATTCACCGTAGAAATACATTCACATCTACACCGGATAGTTCATCAAAACACAGCGCTTCATTGAAGCCAAGCAATGGCTCGGAGGTGACGCATCCGAAGACATCCAGTTTCTGACGAGTCCTCCTGCCCCGCCTGGTCTAGGAAGTGAAGAGACTGGTGGCGCGTACATTACCGTTTCCGCGAAGGCCACTGAACGAGAACAGAGGCAGCACCAACTTTCTGGCTCCTCCATGACTTCATGAGCATAAATTCACCACGGTCTTTTCCCTCCTTTGTCCTCAGCAAACTTTGCTCTACTATTACCCCAAGATATGATATCCTCATACTCTTTATCGCACCGGGTTTGGTCTCCGTTCATCACCCAATCTGATGTTACTTTGCATTCTCTTTTAGCCTAGGGCCCACCTTCATACCTTCGTCACTCGCAGTAATCTTCACCATTCCTTGGCATCATGCAGTATAGTTTCCTGGGCTTTCGCGTCATGCTTAGCACTATTCCCGCGGTTTCCTTGTCCATCATTTGCATTACGATGACTTCCTGCCCAGTCTTCATCCCAAGGCGGTGTACAATCTACCTTATAATTATATGCATACCTACCGCCTTTCGCACAGGTGCACTTAATATATGACTTCCCTGCCATACACCATAGCGTCATAGTTGTTCTATCACTGGTTTTGAAAATCTGCAGAGACTTGAAGCTTAAGCTTGTATGATTGCAGCCGCGTTTCTCTCGGTCTTCCTTGTTTGCTATTGACCAAGATGTCTTGGATCTGGAATCCCAGCGGCAATGCTCCAAAGCCACAACCAACGGAAGAAATGGTACCAGACCCTGGAGACCCTAACAGGATGGTATCCAAGAAGGCCGCGAACCAACCCTTCTTAGCGTACGTGGCCTGGCCGTAGCATCTTTACAAGTGTTCAGTTGTGTGCTAGCTACCACGAATACAAGCTCGAACAAGAGAAGCTGCACCAGGCTTGGCTGCAGCGCAAGAAGGAGCGCGAGGAGAAGCTTGCGCAAGGAGAAGAGGTTGGTCCGGAAGAGCGAGACCCAACCGCTCAAGAAGAAGTCGGCCTCCTTGGCCTCCTCAAATTCATCGTCTACCTCTTACTCATAATCGTTCTCGCGGGCAAGTTCTTCACTGGCAGCTTTCTGTGGGAGTATGATGGAAAATGGGCGAGACTCAAGACATATTGGCCGGTGAACCCACTTAGTCCTTTGCTTGCGCTTGTTGCCGGGTGTCTTAACTCGATTACTATATAGGAATCCAGCGGCCGCCTGTTTTCGGAATCTTACCTCGCCACATTCGATGGGACGGATCCAAGTAAGCCCATATACATCGCGGTGGGTCACCTCTTCGTAATCTCATCGGCAGAGACTCACTCAAGAGGTAATCGGCGTGAAGATTGACGGAGATGTGTATGATGTTTCAAGTAATAGACGAATGTACGGCCCTGGGGGATCGTATCACAGCATGTGTGTTCCGTCCCTACTGTCTTACTAGTACTCCGCGGTGTTCTGACCAGTGGGGCTGTGCAGGGCTGGTGTCGACGCGGCGAGATCCTTTGGGACCGGGTGTTTTGCAACGCACCGTATACACGACTTACGAGGATTAACCGATCAAGAGCTCCAGGTGGGTCTTCGTTGCATTAGACTATAATGGTCATGACTGAACCTGAATAGGGCGTACAACATTGGAAGAAATTCTTTGCAAACCACAAGACGTATTTCAAGGCAGGGAGGGTCCTTCATCGACCCATCGACCCCCAGAGCCCTATCCCGGAGCACTGTGATCCCAAGCAGGAACAGACCATGCACCCAAGAAAGGGTTCAGATGACAGTGGCAAGCCTTGGGCCCAGCCCGGTTCCTCCACCAATGGGAAACCGGAGCACCAGGAACTGTAGATTAAGAGTAATTACAATATCGAAACATACTATCATGATTGATGATGGGCATGGAAGCAAAACATGGAATATGTGATCACCGTGCACTAGATTGGACCAAACCTGAGTCATCATATAAATGTAGTCCCTGAACGATGTGCAGAGCAGTGCTCGATCAAAGTGCCTTCGGCGGGTGAGGATTTTTACATTTGCCTCAAGCCTGCCAAACGCAAGCCATGAGTTCAAGCAGTGCTAACATTGCCGACACGGTCTAACTTGCCTGAAGGGGAGCCCCGTGTGTCATGAAGTAATTCCGAAGGATCGGAAAGTCGGCGATTGAACCGTTAACCATGGATGAGAACGGGCTTTCTCGATACTTTGCAACGACAATATTGCCGCGCCATGCGATTACCTCTCGAAAGGCCCTCCCTTGAATCTCTCGAATGCACTTGTTGACGGGGAAGGGCATTCCGTCACGTGAAACGACGGGATAAAAAACAACGTAAGGATGCGCAAACTTTTTATTCATTCCGTCAAGCGCCTCAACGAGCTGTGAGATAGCTGTCAGTGGCGTCTAACCGGGCGATCAATGCCATGCAACCCACATGATAATGCCATGCACGGGGTCCGAGGCCCTCTGCGATGTAATCCATGTAGACTTCAGGGTGAGGCATCCGGGAAGGCTGGGTGCTGTGAGGAGCATGGGGGTCAGGCATGGACATCGGGCTCGTCATGAGCGCGACCATATGTGGGTTCCGACCATCAGATGGAAAGAGGAGAGCGTCGAACGATGTTAGCTGGTCCATGACTAATTACGGCGAGAAGACGACTGCGATACACGACTAGGTGAGTGGGGGAGGAATAAAGTAATCAGCCGTGAACTGAAGCTCCGATGGTGTAGCGAATGTTTTGGGATGAGCGGAGCAGGGAGAGAGCCCTTATATATGCCTCTGAAACGAGGTCAGGGTGGTGTTCGAAAGATCATATGAGACCAAGGAGAATGCAAACGTAGTAGGGTTAGTTTAGCACGAGGTGTAACCGAAGAGTTGGCACACAGCTGTGGTCATCGCGGGCTCATGCGCGGCGAAGTGTGGACACCGCCCGAGTTAAGATTTTCATGTGCAATGGGAGGTGACTAGCGACGCTGGGATCATTGCCGCGAGCAGAAGGGGAGCGGAGGTATAGGACTGATCAAATAGTGAATGATGCGTGCCGGACCGAGCTTGGGACAGGTGGATGTAGATCGATAACAGCTGGTGTGCGACTGATCGGGAGGCAGAGCAATCATTTTCTGCAACACGATCAAGACATAACTAGCTCTCAACAAAAAAAAACTTGCGGACCGTTGACATAAACCAACTCGGGCAAGTCCATAGGCTTGTGTCTCTATCCGCTGACACGCTTGCCCCCGCCGACCTCTTCACGAGGCGCTCCTGTCGCAGTTGACAGTTTTGGGGTCACCAAAACTCTCCATTTCAGATAATTTCAGCCTTCCTTGCTGCGCTATCACGCTCTGGATATCCCCAGGATCTCGCCCTTGATTGCGTCCCCCGATGCCTAACGCCATCATTCCCCCAGACTTCCGACTTGTCACCATGCGGATGTCTTGTGATGGTTGATATGCTCCGCCATTGCGTCGCGCGTTGGCTAGGGTCTGGTTCTTGCCGGTCGATTCTCTCGACTACAGGATGCGTGAAGTGCAATAAGGGTGTGTGCGCCTTCACTCCGCGAGCGGATGTAGCAGGTGGATCCAACTGATAGATTCTATACCCACGCAAAATTTAATTAGGTCTTTTTCTCCGTAAGTAGGTGGTGCTCCAGAGTCCATGTTCGCATCCGTTTGAAATTGTCGATCCCAGCGGACTGTGACATGATCCAACGATAGAAGGGGAAATTCGGAGCATGATCGTTGTGTGTGCCAATGTTCACTCCCTTTCCATCGTGTCATCTGGCTGTGCATATTCTCCTTTAGGTTCCTACAATTCTGGCCGCAAAGCATGCCCATATCGCGAGGTGCGACCACCTCGTTGATGTGCCGACGGGGAGCTTTGTTCCTTGTTGTGCATGTCCGTCCGAGTACTGCCTAGGGATCTGACTCTCCTGGCCGCATAGTACAAGGGCATGGCCGTCTCAGGCGGGGGAACTTTGTGTTCCACGTCCAGCGGAGTGCATTCGTGTCTGGTCACCGTGGCATCACGCCGGTCCCGCTCGCAACACGATTTAGGGAATTGGGCTTACATTTATAGGGAGAGCGACGTGGTCACCAAATGATTTGGTGTGCTGGATATCATGTCCGTGTAATGCACAGTGACCTTTACAACGCTTGTGTATTTAATTTCCCGCATTTCGGTTCGGTGAAACTATCTATCCCATTGTAGCTCCTCCGACGATTCGCCCTTCGGCGTCTATGAAAGCGCCCTTCGAGATTCGAGTCGATTATCCTGTAGGGTCGCTTGGATAGTGGATGTTTGAATGCCCAACCGCAGGTCTTGTGGCAGTCAGCAATTCGTGATTCTCGGACGGGCCAACTTCTGGGCACAATCACAGATTTCTCAACCACTTGCTGTGTTTAACTTGTTTGCTTAGTAAACTGTGGGATGCCTTCTGCTGGTCTTTGAATTTGAGCAAACTGTAGGTAATAAAGTCGTAGCACGAAATGTTCGGAGCCCGTTACCGAAAAAGGCAGGCACAGTTCAGCGAAGAGGTCAAAGCAAACTCGAGTCGAGCGAGTCCTTTACCGGTCGCAATGGCTGCTAGTTCCATCTTGGTTTCCACCCAGTTTTCCTCTCTTTTTTCGTCTGCCAATGCTCCCTCGGTCGTCCTACAATCCTCGCGTCGGAACGGTACCCCTCCTACGCCAACTGTTGATGCAGATCTCCATCCTGAACACGCGTCCTTCGCGTCCATTGTACATTCACAGCACGTCGGATCCATCTTCTTACGCGTCCTTCACGGCGGCTTGATCGTGGAACTCGTTTCATTGTCGACACAAGCTCCTCCAATTCGTTTCGTCTTCCCCGTTCCCATCCTCTCTCATCCAGCTATCCTCGCAGCTGCTGAGCAGGAACTTCATTTACTAGTGGTCACGGTCACGGGTTCACTTTACCGCTTGGTGTTGCCGGCCGCAAATCCCAACCTCCTCTGGCATGACCAGGCGGCCGCAAATTGGTGCAGAGAGTACATCATCAAGAGTGTTTCTGATCTCTCTAGGGGCATCGTCCAAGTACAGGGAATTCACTGCATAACAATAGGATTAAGCAATGGCTCGCTTCTTCGCATAGAGTCAGAGCGAATTGGCGATGATGCATGCGATGGTGTGTGCTCTTCTCCGCAGCTCGCACGTTTACTTAGTCCGCACTCGTAGATCTTTGGACCGAGACTCTCAGCCAGCCAAAGTCTTTCCTCGGTGCCTTTGCTTCTTACATTCCTGGCCTCCAGTCTGGCGCAAACGCAGCATCGGAAATACTTTCCGTAGCTAGTCTCCCTCAACCCACAGATCTCTCTCACGCCTGGACTCTTTCGCGGGATCGTGTCCTCCGCCTCTGGACTGCAAAAAGCGGTTGCGTTGCTTCCAAGGCTCTTTCGAGTCGAGCGATTGGGCAGCCGTCCTTATCTGGCGCCACCGTGTCCGAATATTTAGATGCCGAAGCACGGAACCTTTTGCGTATTTGCTCTGGTGGTACCAACGATGAAAGCACGTTTGCCATCGCCTTCGTGCCAACACCAACGGACCCACATTCTGGTGGATATTTCCAGATCTTTGACTCAACGGCCGATCAACTGCGGGAGCTTGGATTCCTGGAGTGTTCCGCCGTCAGTGCTCACTGTCACCTACAGGATTTCATAATTAATGACGGCGTATTGTATGTGTTATGGGAACGACAAGGTTCCTCGTTGATGGAGAGGACCCCCTTTGCCGCGGGGAACTTGAATGCTTCCGACAACACGACATGGGCAACCTCAAGTCAAGGAGAAGAGGGAGACTTGACTGCCGCTTACATCGAAGAACTTCTTCGCTCTCCTGGTTCGCTCACGGAGAAATTCATGACGGCAATTCTTCGGCCGGGCTTGTTTTCCCCACTGACCATCCGCACTGCCCTCGAGCAGTACATAGATGCCTGTCTTTCTCTCCCCGGTCCACCCACCCCGGAGCTCACAACACCGTATGCAACTGTGGTCGAGAACATTGCCGCAGTGGTGGGGTGTACCGTCTCTCTTGTACAAGACCCGCATACTGGTGCAGTGCAGCACGACCGATATTGGAGTGCACTCAAGCGAGATTGGGAAGGGTTTATTACGCGCTGTCGTGAGGTAGAGCGCAGTGCACGGTGGCCACTTGCCCTTTGCGTTGGCCAGACCAGCGAAGGTGTCGTCGTGGTGGAAAGAGAGCGAGTCAATACTCTTGCAAAGGAGGATCTCCCAATCGCTATCCATAGACACCTCAGCGACTCTCTTGCTGTGGACTCCCATTTTACTCTTCTCGACGTTGCGTGGACTCTGTGCGACAAGATCGGACCGGAGCATCTCCGCAACGTGGAAACCAGGGTCGTCGATGTTCTCCATCAGGAAATCGCCTTCTCTATTGTGGACATCTTAGGTGACCAGGCGCAACGGTTGGAATTCAAAGAATATCTCGACGATGCCACTCAAAACTGGGTCATTGCAAGATTGCAAGACGTCGAGGATCTTGACAAGGATATACGGATCATTCTCGACCTAGTCGCTGGTTTCGATCTGCAAGTCAAGCGAGAAGAGGATGAAGTTGAGCTACTCCTCCCTCCTACGCGGTCTGAATGGAGAGTTGCTCTGTCAGCAGCGTACGTTTCCACCTCAGTTCATGCTCGCTATGACATCTGTCTCGCCTTGATGGCCCTTCTATTTTTCCTCGCGGACGATCTTAAGGAGTGGGACCAATCCCTACTAGAAGAGGTGTTCGCCGTCTTCCGAGGCCTTGCTATGCTGCGCAGCGCGGCGCGTCAACCAGCGGCGGACCATGCCCAAGGTCCCAGTCCGTCAGATGACATAAATACTGACGACATGATTGCCCAGATGAGTAACATGCAGGTGTCCAAGAACCACTCCCGTTTTGTGTCAACATCTTCCCTTCTGCACCGACTGATAGCTCGGTCGGGCGAATGTAATGAACTACCTGGTTCAGCCCACCGATTCTTAGATACCTCTGGTCTACTTCAATCCACATCCCCAGCGCATGCCACCCTCTTCGAGGTACAGTTCTGCGACGGTATCCGCAGCTTGGGATATCCTGATATTGCACAAGACATGCTCGCATGGCTGCCGCGCACTCCTGGAGTCGTCTTTGTCTCCGCACAACTCTACATCGCGCTGGGACGTGCGGATGACGCCGCTAACCTACTAGAGAAGCTCGCTGCCAGTTTCGGTGTGTTACAAAATTCTATTGGATGCAATTTCTTATGTTTAACCTGGCAGGTCCTGACAATGGCTTGTCATTTGAGGACGCCGAAGCATTATCGTCCGTTTTGCCTGCAAAGGCTCTATATGACTCGGATTTCTCGTTCTATTTAGAAGCATCTACAATTTTTAGGTCAAATGGCCTGGCGCCGCACGAAGTTTCATTCCTTCGCCTTGCCTTATCAGTCGCCCCTCCAGAAGCCGACACGACGGATATATGGTACGGTCTCACCCGGGGATACGTAGACCTTTCCTCCTGGGAAGAGGCTTATTCATCGGTAATTGCGGCACCATTTGATAGTGTGTAAGCGAGCACTCTTCCGCCATATCTACACGGAATTTCCTTGACGCAAGATCTGCACAGGAAGAGGGATTGCATCTCACAGCTCGTATATCAAATGTGTGAAGAGGGTGCCATCGAAATGCTAGTTTCCTTAGATTTTACTGGATTTTCCTCCGAAGTGGACGACGCACTTGCGTTTAAAGCGCGCAACACGGATCCTCGTGCTCGTCCCTTCTACTCCAGAATCCTATACACGTGGTATACACGAAGAGGGGACCATCGAAATGGTAAATTTAACTTTTCTTGCTGTTAATAAGAGTTACCGTGTCTGAACCCTCGATTTATCAGCGGCCAAAACTATGTACCAACGTGCACGTAAACTGCAGGAAATCTCCAGCATACCTACTGACGTGATTTCGTTGATGGAAGACCAACTGGAGTCTTACTTGCTCGCGATCAACTCGTTGTCCCTTTTGGAACAAAAGAATGCATGGGTAGTTGTTCAACTGCCTGGTTCAAACGTCAAGGACTTCGAGGTGAATGCCGATCTTCATATGACATCTCGGTTTGCTAATCTTGTGGCGATAGTCCCGTAAACGGCGGAAATTGGCACAAAATTTGCCGCTTTCGACCACCGGTACTGATCCAGAGATCATAGACCTTGAAGACCTCCGCTTTGAATACACGTTGTTATCTGCAAGGCTACGCCTCATTCAACGCGACTCGACCTTGCTCAATGCTCCAGGTAAATAAAGGGTAATTGATTTAATCAAGGGTTAACAGTTGACCATTTACGTCGCAGACACTCTGTTGTCGCCCTCGCTCGTAATTCTACGGCTAGGACAGGCCAATCAGTTCGAGTTCGCGATTACAACGGCTCGTGCGCTTGGTGTGGATATGAGTGAACTCTTTGCCGCCCTTGCAGGACAGTGCATGAGACTGTCGCGAAATCCAGACGGAGCTCTGTAGGTGGCCCTCGTCAAGCGAGACCCTGGCCTATACTAACACCCACCTTCAGGCAAGACACAGCCGATTGGCTTCTGACAGATAACGTTTCTTCATGGCCTGGAACACCCGCTGATCGAGGGTGGCGGTACCTTAAACTTGCTCTAGAACGCCACGACGGTCCGAATACGGATTATCGGTACAACAAAGCAGTATTGGAGGCTGTCCTATCACATGACAGGACATCACCCCCTCCTCCATGGCTCATACACACGCTCGAGGTCGGTTGTCCTTCTTACTCGGTGCTGTACCTGTTATACTCATATTTTTTTTGCCCTTACCCCCGTTTCGTTCCTAGGATCACCATCATGAGTACCTCATTCGAACCAGCCTCCGATTCGACGTTCTCGAGAGTGCCCTGGAACACACGCTCTCGCTCGTTCGCAAGGTCAGCCAAGGTTCCTCAATTTCGTCATGAACGAGCCACTGACGTCCTTGATCGTACCTCGCTTTGTTCTTTCACAAGGCGGACGCTGCGCTCTCACGGGTGCAACCGAAGACATCCTGCGCGACCTGGCTCCCGTACACGGTCATCGACCAGGTGCTCGTCGCTGCAGCCGTGCAGGACGACTTGAGCCCCCGTGGACAAAACCTCCGACAGACGCTCCAGACGGAAATTAACAATCGCGTCAAGCGAATGCAAAAGATAAGCAAAGCGTCTGTGTAATAGTTTTCCCCTTTCGATGTCTTTCGACTACTTCCTTGCTAAAAATATTCCCTCGTCGGCTCGAGCGCGACCCAACGGGACCCTGATGGGCGAATTTTGAACACATGTACACACGGGCCCTTGATGCGGTATGCTTATCTGGCTTCGCCTGCATTTCATAATTACAGTACGAGTAAATACGGCCCGAATGAAAGAGCGGTCGTGACGTGCATTTTCCTTGTTGGAGTGACGCATGCCGGCAGGGTCGTAGAGATGACTTGACGGAGCGTGTATTTTTCGGGAAATGAAAGTTCTGATGTTCTGTGAAAAACATGGGTTCCGACGTTCGCACCGTGCGGTAACAGGTCTTGCGATGCGCATAACGATACAGTACAACATGGGTAATATAGCAGTGAGTCGTGAAAAAGCGAACTAAAAGAACCAAAGCAATATATACACACAGCAGGAAGCAGTTAGAATGTGGGTATGCATGTAGGTTTGCGTGAGAGAGGTAGATAAGTGAGCAGTGAGAAACGATGCGAGAAAGGCAACAATAATGTCGTGCACGACCTCGTGACGAATACGTACAAGTGAGCACACCACTGGCAACTCAAGGGGAGCCAACACACAACAACCAAGGGAATCCCTCCTGTTTCTTTACATAATCTACGCCCTTCCCATTAATGTATCGTCTGGGAGGTCGCAATCAATGCCGATCCCCCGTGTGTCGTGGATGTTGCATCACATCAAGAAAGCGAGCCCACTCTGCCTGACTTAGGGAGGCGCCCCACATGGAATCCTCTTCCGTCGCCGCCGGATACGAGTAAGGATATCGACCAAGAGCGGCCTCACCCGACATGAATGATTGCCGCGAAGGGTCAGGGTATGACTGACGAGCGGGGTCGACGAAATTCCGCGATGACGCTGCGTCAGGGTAGGAGGACCGAGGAGGGTATGGCTCGGGATAAGATCCAGTTGTGCGGGTATCAGGGTATGGGTTTCCGGTCACTGTTCCGGGGGGACGAGCTGTATCACCATAGGTATTCCGGGGAGGTTCCACGGTGTAGGCCGCCCTAGACGCGTCAGAATATAATTGCGACTGGGACTGTGAAGGCTGAGGTGGGGCAACAGGGTACGCCATGGGGGACGAGCTGGATGGACCGGCGACGATCCCTTGCGTTGGCAGTGTCTGGACGGGGGATGCTTGAACGCCTGCATATCCGACGAGGGAGGAGGAAGAAGTGGTGGCCGTTTTGCTAGTTCCGTAATCTACTGACCCTCGGGGCTGAGTTCCTTGTGGACTGCCGGAGTTGCCAGTGGCAGGCGAACTCATATATGCTGGCGCATTGGGTGAATCAACCGCGTTCACCCTGGGATATTTTGGAGAATCGTGGTACGGAAACGCCAGGGTTTTGACAAGGCTTAGCACGCGGCTTTTCATGCGTTCTCGTTCCTGTTCGGATTCATTTGCAAAGTCCTGGCTGTACAAGGGCGCAAGTGCATGGAGAATGTCGAGCGCTTTATCGGCGACCGCCGCACCGCGGCTGAGTTCGAGAGTCGTCAATGCCTTCTGAATATTTGCACGGAATAGTGATGCGCCTGGCTGGTCGGGGTTCGAAATTAGTTGAAACGAGAAAAACATGGCAGAACTAAACACGTGGAACGGTCCCCAGTTCATGTGTCCTGGAACTGCCAACGATGCATTTGCAAGAAAGTCGGGGCGGGCTTGGCCTACAAGGGTGATCAGCTTGTCAGCAGCGCTAACAGCGACGTCCAGGGACATGATGTGGCGCTCCTTAATGTCCTTGTCTTTAGACGACGAAGTCTGCTTATCGCCAGCCTTGGATGAGGGCGCAGATGCATATGGCCGGTGAAGGGTGAAACGAATGTGATAAAAGCTGGTGCGGATGATGACGCTCTGTACGCCTAAGCGACGGGTAATAATATTTTGGCTTGCGAGACTGCGTGCCACCTTGAATTCATCGAGATCGAGTTCCGGAGGGAGTGTGTCCATCCATTGCGTCAGAGCGCGGTCATGAGCTTGAACAGTCTCGTACGCAACTGGACGCATGGATACTGCACTGTCCATGATGTCACCAAGGATGTAAGCTAAACGAAAGAGGTGAAGATTCGGGAGGTAGATACGCGGCTCATCGGGATGATGTACAGGATCGGATGGATCTGGAAGCTGGGTGTCGAAATGGTGTGACGCGATGGAAATCGGCCGACCGAACATGAACGCTTGCCACCTGCGGAGAAGGTGGGCAGGGAATGAGGAGAGAAGAGCAGAAGACGAACCTTTCAAGAAGGATGATGTGCCACCAAGCCCAACGCCTTCTCTCGGCATGTTCTTTGGACATTCGCCATTTACAAGGGTCACGGTGCAAGCCCATGGCCATACCGATGCTGACAAGTTCTCCCCGGACAGTCCAAATTTCCTCGCTGTCAGTTTTAACGAGGGTGAGGTAGTGACAGCGAATGAGCAAACACTCGACGAGTTCGAGACTGTAGGTCTTGTGCTCGGCTCTGTGACGGTCGAGGGCAGAACGCATGACGTCGTAGAATTGACGACAAATGTCCTCGAGGGATTCACCCAACTGGGCCACGAGGCGGTCGCCTGGTGGGAGGTAGTGCACGGCGATGGCCATGATCATGCAGACGGTGGCGAGGACGATACGGTCAGCATTGGCACCTGTTTTATACCGAGACCAGGCATTGAGGAAGGAGGGTTGGTTAACGTGGCGATAAATCCAGTTGCAGTATTCAAAGTAGTAGGAGACGAGGCCGTCTATGGTATCGAGGGGAGGGAGATGAGCAAGCAGATCTCTGTCATATTCGTTCGTCGTCGCGATTTCGTCAAGGTTGGTGTCATGGCTGGGTTGGCGGTCGCTGTCGTCTGACTGTCTCGAGTTCTAGTTGTGAATTAGCGAGGGAAGGGATATGAAGAAAGGAAGTACCAAAGTGAGGTGAGTGACGGCAGAAGTGGCGCCGGTGTAAAAGCCGCCGTGACCATGGCTGCCAAGCATGCCAGGAACGCTCTCTTTTTCGAGGACGTCTGTCTCTATGGGTTCCTTCTTTGGGATGGGGACGGCGGGGTTTTCGAGGGGGTGTTTGAGATGCGAGGGAAAGTGGGCGCCATGCCGGTGATTGGCGAGGATGTAGGTTTCGAGGAGGGAGACAGAGTGCTTGAGCCGGGTAATTTCTTGCATAGGGTCGACCTTGCTGGCATTGCTTTATTTAGGGGTGAGCGGGGGAGAGGGGAGACGGGGAAGAGGACGGACTGGTCGTCACGGAGGTGGTAGTCGGACTCGTGGCCTTTGGCGTCCTGGTAGCAGAGTGCGATGGTGCCTGGCTGGGGTTAAGGAGGGCATGAACGGACGATGGGTCGACACACCTCTGAGGACGCAGCTCGAGCAGGGGCGGTTTCTGGCGGGGGTGAGGGGGGGCAGGGGGGGGCAGGGGTGGGACGTACCTGTCGCATTTGAGCTTGCTGTTTCTGCAAGGCTCGCAGTTTATGGCCTTGCGGGCGCGTTTGGTAGGGGGTCGTGGGTCGTGGTCGCCTGGTGGGGGGCTGGTGCGTGACCGCACGGAGGCGGTGGTGCGCTGGTGTTTTTGGCGGGGTACGGCGGGAGAGGAAGTGGCGGGGTCGGCGTTGGCGTTGTCGTCTGGCATGGATGATTGATGGGCCCCTCCGGATCGAGGGCCGACAGGGTCCCGTTTTATTTATTTCTAACCCTAACCTTATGTGCATCACGTGATGGCGGTACCGTTCCTCAATTGACATGTCACCGCGAGAGTGCAATGACGACCTCGGAAATACATTGAGCCCTGGAACCCCCGCCGAACGTCGGAACGGGCTCGTTGGTCCCTGCGTGACTCCCTGCGTCCGATCATGGCGTCGTGGATCCCCGGTCATGGCCCCCCATGTCCACCATGACCCCATCCGGCCGTGTGATCGTCCAGTCCACCGTGCTTGGCGACATCTCCCTACTCAAACGAGTGCTCGCTTCATGCTCGCTTTCGACGGAGATGACCCACGCCTCCCCCCACAAGGCAACTGGACTGGCTTCCCCTTTCCCCTCGTCTCGACGTCATTTCCTCGCGCTCACATCGATCACCACGGCCCATGACCAATCGCCGCGAAGTCCATTTTTCCTTCTTTCCCCGCACGCGCCTGCAGTCTCCACGGACGCGACGGAAATGATGGCCATGGAAACTGGTGGGTACCAGAATTCCTGTCGTCAACATGCCCAGCGCGATACCAATTCTTCCCACCGATAACCGCCCTCGATCGCGCCCGACGCCAAGTGCCAGCTTCGAGGTTGTTATGCAACGTCTGCATCAGTCACCGTTAACGTTGTAACAGGTCTCTAGTAACATCACTCAGACATGGCGTTCCAGCACACCTTCCAAAACAGGCCATACTCCCCTCATTCGACGGCGTTTCACCCCGTCCGAGAATGGGAGTCCATACCCTCGTCCGAGTCTCAGAGATCCCCTGTACCGTGAACGCGAACTCGGATCTACCGTGCAGGGGAATCCCAGTGGTCTAGCAGGCTCATCTCTGGGAGATGGTGCTTTTTCAGGCCTGAACGACGAAACCCGGCCCATGTCTGTGCACACATGGTACCTGAACCCACACCCCGACGAGATCTCATCATCGGTCATGTCGCCGCCGCCGCACTGTTTCCTCGGGCGCAGCTCGCGCTTAGATCTCCTCTACTGGGAGGACGGGCTCACGTCCTGCATGACAAAATCTACCGCGACTATCTCAGGGCACGCCGCTCGAGAAAAGGGATAAGAAGGAGAAGAAAAGAAAAAAACCCAAGTCCGATCAGCGGCTTCGACGACTCGAGATCCGACTCAGTCCGGAAATTTCAAGAACCCGTCGACGTCCTCCACAGCTTCCCCTTAGTCCTCCTACGGGAGGAAGAGTGGAAGAGGGGAGATCAAATGTATCGTCCATGTTTCTAGGTCGGTGCAGCAACGCTCCGCGTCATTCCACGTGCGCCTGAGCAGCAAGAGACCGCGTTTCAGGGGTATGTACTTACCATGGCATCACATCAGATCGTAACCGTAATAATGCAGGCATGTTTGATAACGGAGTGACAGTAAGGGGTGAAAAACTGCGGGTCCATAATGAATCCATACATGCATCAGCCTAGCCGCCGGTATGGCCTTGTGCGAGCTGCAGTAGACCCCCTCTTAATCCATAGCATTTCTGATCTCCCGAATGCCTTTGTGTCACTATTTTACCTCATAACCCATACTTTTCGGCTCATCCCAATGAGTATGGGTTAAGAGGGAGTCTACTGTAATTTCATGGTTGCGCTATCGGGGTGAACTGAGCTTCTGGCTCGATCGCGATCGAGGACGGCAAGAAATTGGCTAGTAACGTCACTAAAAACCTTACGGAAAGAAGGGTGCTCTAGCCACGTAAACTAATGTAGTAGACAGATGACAGTACACGAGAGGTAATGGAGTGATATGAGTCTCGTATATGCGATCGCAGTCCTGCAAAATGCATAAAAGTGTAGTGGAGCGACAGATGACATGTAAATATATCGAACCAGTGCACCAGCACTGCATGCAGCCGTCCATGACTCAGGCATACAACGCGTCCATGTTTACTTTGGGGAGACGACAGTCGCTCGTTCCTAGAAATTGATTAGCGTCGGAAAGCGTAAACGGGCCTCTGGGACTCAAAAGGGCACTTACCGGCATGAGGGAAAGGGAATCCCCCGTCTTTATGTCCCCACCACATGGTGGGCGACCAATCGTCTATTAGATTTGCAAGCGTCTGAACATGTCCATACGCAGCGGGTTGAGGCCCTTTGGGCTGGTACAAAACAATGACGCTGAGCGTGAATGAGAAGATCAAGAGTGCCCCGGAATAATTGAGGATCTAGAAACCGAATGATGTGAGCGGACAGGACAACGAACGCGCTCGACGGTGCCGACCTGGAACGGCCACATGCTGACGGCGATGGCTTTTAAATAGCCGTTCTCTGCTGTCCCCGCTAAACTGATAGCAAGACCAAGCATCCAATCTACGGTCTGGATTGAGCAAAAGAAGAAAAGCAAACCAGACTGGG